>PVKA01040334.1:5338-18942 GCA_004027165.1 Ctenomys sociabilis | reverse complement strand
GCCTCCTGCCTTGTCTTTATTGGCCAAGATTGCCTTTGCTATTCTAGGTCGTTTGTGGTTCCAAATAAATTTTAGGATTGATTTCTCTATATCTGGGAGGTATGTTGGTGGCAGTTTGATAGGGATTGCATTAAATCTGTACAGCAATTTTGGGAGTATGGCCATCTTCACGATGTTGGTTCTTCCTATCCAGGAGCATAGAATATCTTTCCATTTTCTGAAATCCTCTATAATCTCTTTTCTTAGGGTGTTGTAATTAAGCTAGGTATTTATGATAGTGTATGTCTATTGTATTAATAACAATTTTTTGTTTTTTAAATAATAATATTATCATTTATATATGCAATATAGCAACACAAAAAGGAAGTTAGTCACTTGACTAGCAGGTACTGAGTATGTACATGTAGACTTGGCAGAGAAGGCCAACATCTCTTTTTTTTTTTTTGTGGTAATGGAGATTGAACTCAGGACCTTGAGCTTGCCAGGCAAGTACTTATTCTACTGAGCCATCTCCCTGGCCCCAACATCTCCCTTTTTTTTGCGGAACCAGGGATTAAACTCAGGCCCTTGTACTTGCCAGGGAAGCGCTTATTCTACTGAGCGATCTGCCCGGCCTGTCCAACATCTCTTGAAGGATGTATAAAATTAACATTAAAGATAGCAAGAAGTATTCTATCTTTGTATAATCTAATGACTCAGCTGATCAGCGAGTACTTACTGTGAAATTATTATGTACCAGGTATATACTGAGCTAGGCAGTAGAATATTGTAATAAATAACAGTACATAACTCCTGCTCCAATAGAGCTTGTTGTCTGACAAAACATCTGATATTGCATTTCTAATAATTAAGTAATTATATGCTTGATGCAGGTTATGAGAGAAGTACAGTGTGCTGTGAAACCATCTGAGAGAACCTAACAGAGATAGGCCACCTTAAGGAGAGAAAGTTTATTTTTTAATTTTTCTTTTTTTTTTTTTGTCTTTTTGAGACAGGGTCTCACTATGCAGTCCAGGCTGGCCTTAAGCTCACTTTGTAGCTCAGGCTGGTCTCGAACTCACAACAATCCTCCTGCCTCAGCCTCCTGAGTGCTGGGATTACAAGCATGCGCCACCACGCCCGGCTATTTTTTAATTTTTAAAAATTATTATTATTGTTTTTGTGTATTTTAGGGAAGGGTCTATAGGATGTTCATGGTCTCACTACTAAATCAGAATCATAGTGGTCTGCCTGTTTACAACCTCCCAGGAGCTGGGATTATAGTTGCACAAGCCACCACGCCCATTCTCAACTGCATCTCAGCAGGCCCCAGGGGCGGGCCAGCAAGGCAGGCCCGGAGATCGAACCCCCAGCTCCAGCGGATTAAAATCCACCGAGCTATTTGGTCAGTCCCAAGAGAAAGTTTAAACTGAAATTTGAAATGAGAACAAGAAATAGAGAACGAGTATTTCAGACAAAGTTTGTTAGGTGCCTGAAGGAAATTGAGACTGATCTTGCTGGATAAACAAAGAGAGCTGTGGCAAAAGAGGAGGCTGGGTGTGCAGAGCCCAAGGACTTCTCAGCATAGTCTTTATCTTAAGGTAAATGGTCAGGGAGTGACATGTGGTTGTCTCCAATTAGCTACAGGAGATATGTTCCAAGACCTCCAGTTGATGCTGAAACTAGGACTAATTCCTGTATGCTATGTAGGCCTCTCTATGTTTCATTCTAGAGCTGATCTGATAATCAAAATGGCTGTTCGGTGACTGAGGGCCTGGCAGTGTGTGCGGCATGGATATGCTAGACAAAGGGATGGTTTGTGTCGTGGACAGGGTGGCGTGGGAAGGCCTGAGATTTTATCATGCTATTCACTGTGGTACATGCAGTTTAAAACTTATGCATTATTTATTTTTTTTGGTGGTACCGGGGATTGAACTCAGGTCTTTGAGCTTGTCAGGAAGTGCTTATTCCACTGAACCATCTCCCCGGCCCCTTTATGCATTATTTATTTCTGGAATTTTCCACTTAATATTTTGGGATTGCAGTGACTGCTAGTTACCAAAATCACAGAAGAAGAATCATGAATCCACAGGTGAGCTATATAATCAGTTATGTTGCTGTGTGGTAAATAGAGTGAAAGGGCAGAACAATATATGGCCTAATCTAGAAGGAGGTTCTTCAGACTAGAAAGCCTGAAGAACTACTCTACTGAAGTAGATTAAAGAAAACAAGCTCCCTAAGAGCTGTGCTTCACATGCATCATACTCAGAGGCCTGGTAAAAACAGAGTACTGGGCCCCAACTTCAGTGTTTCTGACTCAGTAGGTCTGCAGTGGGGCCTAAGAATTTGCATTTCCAGCAAGTTCCTGGAGAGTAGTGATGCTGCTAATTCAGGGACCACACTTAAAGAATCACAGTCTTGGGCTGGCCAGATAGCTCAGCAGACTAAAGTACTCGCTTAGACAGAGCACAGTGGATGGGATTTGATTCCCAGTGTGTTGCGCTGGCCCTGCCCCTGGGGGGCACTGAGATGGTGATTGAGGCTGGGTGTGGTGGCACAAACCTGTAATCCCAGCTCTTGGGAGGCTGAAAACAGAAGGATCACTATGAGTTGAATCTACGTAGTGAGACCCTGTAGACCCTGAACCAAATACATAAATAAAATAAAGAACCATAGGTCTTTTTTGTGTGTGTGTGGAACCGGGGTTTGAACTCAGGTCCTTATGCTTACCAGGGAAGTGCTTATTCTACTGAGCCATCTCCCCAGCCCCAAGAACCATAGTCTTATAGGGCAAGGGGCTTAGAATACAGAGCATGGGGCACAAATTACACTTAAGAAGAATGCTTCCTTCATTGTGATGTGGAAGAAGGCCTAGATGGGGGAGGCTATGGTGAGTTTATAGGTTTAGTGGAAGGAAACTGGTAATTGTAATCTCATGCCTTTTTTCTTCTGAAGCTTGATAGATATTAATTATGGAGATTGAAAACAAGTGAGGGATCAGTATAGGTGGGCAACAGGCAGGAAAATCAGAGGTCTTGGGAAACTGGTATAGAGGTGATACAGCCATTATGGAGGAAAGAAGATGGCAAAGTAAGGAAAAAGGAAGATTGCTGAGAGTCCTGAAGATGGAGATATATAGTGCACTTATAGATAGTATAAGTGCACTTATACTAGTAGCACTGTTGTGTGAGTCTCTTCAGTGGAACTAAGCAACCCTGTCAAGAAAAGGTGGATAGTTTGACTCATCTGCGATAGGAAATTTGCTAGATGGTTTGTACAGAAAGAAACTGGGCCATGGAAATTGAAGTTGTTGTCAAGAGAATGGATGACAGAGAATGAGAAGATATGAACAGAGGCAAGGATAGAAGGTGACTGCCAGAAGTAAAATAGAGAAGCTTGGTATTTAGAGGTCTCTATGAGGAGAAAGGAGTCTTAGGGGGAACAGGTAAATGCACATTCGGCAGGACAGCAGATGATGGGCCCACTGAGGGGTACTGGAATTGAAGATGTCAGAAATGGAGAAGTTCTGCTGCTGACAGTTCATAAGGTGCTGCTATGGGAGAGGTGGTTGGCTAGAGTGGAAAAGTTTATGGGAGACAAGGAGTTCCAGGAACTCAGCCACCTCAAAGAACTGTTAAATGAGTCATCCATGTGGACATTAGGCAGTCTTTAATGATGATGATGGTGATAGGTAATATTTACTGAGCATCTATGTGTACTGTGTGCCTGGTGTCATTCTGAGCCATTTACATATATTAACTCATAATTCAAACAATAAGTCCTACAAGGTGCTGTTTTATAAATGAGGAAACTCAGGGAAATAAAAGTTAAGGAATACAGCTAAAGCAACCAAATCAGTATATTATAGAATCAAAGCTTGAGCCCTGGTGGTCTGGCTCTACCACAGTCTGTTCTCTTAACCCTTTTTCTTCTTAGACAGATAAAAAGAAAATTTGAAAACCAGATGTCAAAGCCATGTATAAAGGAAGAGGAGTGATGAGTAAGTTGGGAGATGACAGCTATGATGATGTTGAAGTGCAGTGCTGCAAGATAGCAAAGGAGAAGAGATTTTCACAGGAAATTAGAAGCGTAATGATTTGCAGCAGTCGTTGAGAAAGGGGAACAAAAAATTGTTAGCACATTGTAGGATAATTATGAACCAAGAAATTAGAAATGGATAAGTAAAGTTGGAAATACAGAATATTTATTCCTGATAGTCTCTTGGAGGATGGTAAAAACTCAGACTTGAGCCTTATAGAATTCAGTTGTAGGGGCCAAGTAGGTACCTCAGTGTAATAAGTGCTTGCTTGGCAAACGCAAGGTCCTGAGTTCGATCCCTGGTACCGCAAAAAAAAAAAAGAGAGAGAGAATATTCAGTTGTATGCCACTGGAAGGAAAACCCTGAGGTTGTATTGGCTATTTTTCTTCTTCTTATTTTCCATTGGTTGGCAGTGGCCATAAATTGCTATCAATGAAGAAGTTTTCAGGAGCTTTGTGGTCTGACATGGAGAGTGGGTGAACTGGGGGAGGAGTATTGGATTTGAACTATGAAGTTGAGGAGTTGGAGTGGGCCTGCTGCAGGCATTACATAGTTTCTCAACACAACATATTAAGAAGTGCAAGCATGGCCAAAAATAGGAACAAAGTGAAGTCTTTAGATCTGTACAGGTTATATTAGCCCTGCATGCCATGCTTAGAGTTTGACTCTTAGCCTGAAGGCCGTCGATAGCCCTGGAAGGTGGTAAAATTGCATTGTGCACTCAGAATAGTTCACTAGTAGGCATTTCTTTCAGGAGAGATCTTCGTGTTCAAACTTAATGCTCTAGGGAGAGGGAGAGAAATGTATGCACTGCAGATCTTCTAATTAGGGATGACTAGGCAGCAGCACTAGTTTCTAGTTTATACTGTTTTCACCCAGTTAGGTCAAGCAACTCTGCATTCAAAGTAGGGAAAAATCATATCACAAATTGCTCTTGTCCTGCCTAATATGCCTGCAGAGTCGCAAAGGCATTGGACTGTCAGGATACATATTTCATTCTTTTGAATATATATATATATCATATTCAAGAACAGGTATGATCAACTTTTGCATTTCCAGAAGTGGAAAGGACTGTCATTTATTCCCTTTTTTCCACTGAAAAAGGTAGAAGCCGGTCCTGCTGACTTCAGTACTGCATTCTTTCTGTGCCACAAACCTCTAGATTGTTGGCAGAAGGGGCATGGATGCTTGTTAATTGTGCCCTGGAATGTGCACAGTGGTCAGGTTAGCCTTTCGCAATTAATGCCTGCCAGTCCTCGTTTGTGAAAGAGGAAGGTGTGCTCTCCTTGTGCCCAGCAGTGAAAGTCCATGCGGGCAACCCCACATGGAAGGTCTGTGTTGGGCAAACCTTTGTAGAGGTTCTGTCATCAGCATCTTTCTGTTTCAAGTCATTCACCACAGTGGGCCAAGTGTGAGCTGGGCTTTGTGTGATGCCCATGATTGGGGTGGGGGATGAATGAGCCAAGTCTCTGCACAGCTCCCTGCTACTTTTTTCACCAAAACTCATATGCTAACTCTACATAAGGCCTGTGCTTACCTCTTATTAGAAGATGGAGCAGCAGAGTGTGGGCAGCAACAGAAAACTTACATAACTGAGGCCTGCGTCCCAAGCAGTTGTTTCCCTTCATGTTTTTGCTTTGCTCTTCAAGGGTTTTTTGCTTGCTTGCTTTTATTTTATTTTTTGTTTTGTTTTGTTTTGCTTTGCTTTGCTTTAAAACTTCCTCTAAAACCTTTAAATTTGTGAAATTGTTGCCAAGAATTCATTTGTTCTTCTGGTTATTACTTTTTGACAAATTTGGAATCCCACAGGGCCTAGTTTTTTCCAGTTATCTGACAGACAAGCTAAACATCTTTACAAAATTTGGTTGGCCCAAGGCCCCTTCCAGACTTTCGGTTTGAACATTTTGTGTGGCAGTCTCACACTCCAATGGTTTATTTATTTTGCCATTTCTCGACCCCTTTTTATTGTTTTATATTTTTTAATATTTCATGTTATATGATTACAGTGCTTAAAGTTCACTTTCATTATGTTGTTACACATAGATGATACATCTTAACTATGTTTGTGCTCAATCCTTTGACTTCAATCTCTTGGTCTTCTTCCATTTGCCAGGCATTTTTTGAGGCTGTGTCTCACTAAGTAGTTAAAATGTCCAGATTAGTCTTAAGCCTAGAATCCTCCTATCTCTGCCTCTTCTGCTTTGGGAAAGCAGACTTGCATCAGCACCTCTGATTGGCTTTCTACTTTGTTCTCAACAACTGCCAGTGGTTTTGAGCCATCTCCCCAGCCCCTTCAGAAAACAAAAGCTACTGGGTGTTCTCATTTGCATGGTGATAGGCTTCAGGGTCTCCAGTTATAAAAAATAATGTGTTAATCCATGCATGGTGGCCCACATCTGTAATCCCAGCACTAGGGAGGCAGAGAAAATGAGGATCACAATGACTTCAAGCTGCATAGTGAGACCTTTTAAATTGGTCATGCAAGTTCCAGTAGGTCACCTGCACATGATTCTGGTTAGTGGTCGTTGTATTGAGAAGGTAGTGTGATCAGGCCATGTTGAATGCTAATTAAAGGAGTCCCTTCCTGGTTTTCATCTCAGCCCAAGAAGTTAATATTTGTAATCCCCAAGATACGTTATTGGAATCCCACCAAGTTAATTCTAATCTACCACTCCTAGTGCAACCCACAGTGAAAGTAAAGACACTAAAACATATTTATGATTATTGGGGAGCCAAGGGGTCCTACGTCCAGCCATGAAGATGGCTTTCTGGAACAAAGAGCACTCCAGTGGTTTAGACTCATCCTTTCCCTGATCCCCTCTTATGAACTGTCTTTCTGTGTCCACGTGTTCACTGAACACACCCTCCCCTCCCCCAGCCCCTTCTAACCCTGTGAGTGCCTTAGTGCATTAGGAGAATAACTGGATAGCCTATTTCCATATTGCGTGTGGATATGACAGAAATTCCTGCACTTGCAGTTTTCCTTTTTGAAAACTATTAGTTTCTGAACTTTTCTTTATTATTTTTCTCATAACTGCGTGCTTTATTCTTTGATCTCCTAAGAGGTCTGATTCTTTAATCTACTTACCTGTTTTTTACTATGTGCAATGAATTTGAAGTTGGGTTTGTCAGCTACTTTGTAAGCTGACTTATTGTCCTAGTGCATTTGACCAGCAAGTTGCTCTAGAAAAGCCTGTAAAGAAGCAGAAGACTGGTGAAACTTCAAGAACTCTATCATTGTCTAAGCAGAGCAGCAGCGGCAGAGATGATAACATGTTTCAGATTGGGAAAATGAGATATGTCAGTGTTTGGGATTTTAAAGGGAGAGTTCCAATTGATATTAGAGAATATTGGATGGGTCCAGAAAGTGAAATGAAACCAGGAAGAAAAGGTATTTCTTTAAATCCAGAGCAATGAAGCCGGTGGCAGGAGCAGATTTCTGACATTGATGATGCAGTAAGAAAACTGTAGAATCTGAGCCATAAAAACCTGTACTAGTGTAGTTGTTTTACTGTCTTTTTACATTGTCTTTTGTTTTCTAAATGTTGTTTTCCAAGCTGTTGTATATTTGGATTGCAGAACAATTTGTAAGATGGATATTTTTTTTTCATGTGCATTATTAAAAATGTTCTGAGTGAAGCTAATTGTCAGCTTTATTAAGGATTGCTTTGTGTCCACCGCCTAGTGTAAAATAAAACTCAAGTAATTCCACTCAAAACAAAACAAAAAACCCACAAACTTGATAGTTTATAAACAGCAGACATTCATTTCTTATATTTATGGAGGCTAGGAAGCCCAGGTTGAAGGCCCCAACAGATTTGGTGTCTGGTGAAGCACTGTCCCTTGTAGACAGTGCCTTCCAGCTGGGTCTGCACATGCTGGTGTGAATGGACTTCTTTAAGCCTGTTTAAACAAGAACCACTGGCCTGTCAAAGGTTCTATCTCTGAATACCATCACCTTGGAGGTTAGGATTTTAACTTAAGAATTTTGGGGTTATGTGTTCACTTGGAAAGCAAGAGGTAATGAGCACTTCAGTGTGATCCATTAACAAATCCTGGTTGCCTGGCAGAACTTGAGCCATGGGGGAAAAAAATCTCAAGACTGTTTTTACTTAACATCATAGGCTTCCATCCTCCCTGATCCCCTCTTATGAACTGTCTTTCTGTCTCTTAGAATGCTGGGAAGACATGAATTTATAACTAAATACTAAGGGAAACCCTGCTGTATTCTTCAGCCTTAATGGATGGGTGTGTCTGTCTGTCTTTTTTGTTGTTTCAGTATTGTAGCTTGATCCTAGGGCCTTCACACTGAGCTCTAGTACCTGCCCGGAAGGTTTTTGTTGTTGTTGCTCTTACTTTGAATCATGTTAATCTCAGGGGTTGGATTGGTTGTTCTAGGTACCCCTAGAGCACCCAAAACAGGAAACAAGAGACAGGAAATAAGGGAGAAAGAGGAAAGGGGAGTTTGAAAAAGAATATGCAAATTAAAAAAATTTATAGGAGCATTTACCAGGGGTACAATTGTTAGGTATATGATTTGTTCAGAATTGGGTTTGCTTTTATGACTTTTATAAGAACTGCCTGTGAAAATTCTACTCAGCTGTACGTTGTCCCCTATAAGTTTTAAGTATTACTCCATAGTGTTTTTTTTTTTTTTTTGCGGAACTGGGGATTGAACTCAGGCCCTTGTGCTTGCCAGGGAAGCACTTATTCCACTCAGCCATCTCCCCGGCCCCTCCATACTGTTTGAAATAAAATACTGTATGCCTTTTTTCTGTTTCCTTAAACATTAAATACAGAGCTGGGGCTGTTGTAACTCAGAGGCAGAGCACTTGCCTAATGTGGATGAGGCCATTGGTTCCATGTCCATCACTGCAAATAAACGAACAAACAAACATATATACATAGTAAATGAATTTTTCTTTAAAAATAAAAATCTGTTTGTATAACTTTAAAATACTCATAGTCTTCTTTTTATAATCCTTGGAATCTGTTCTAAAGTAGTAATTGCTGAAGAGCTTGATGGTACACGCTAGACATTGTACCATATGAGTGTAATTCTAACTGTTTAAGAGCTGAAGCAGGCAAATCACATTTGAGGCCAGCCTGGGTAACTTACTGAGAGCCTGTTTCAATATAAGAAATAAAAGTTTCAGGAATATAGCTCAGTGCTAAAGTGCTTGCCTAGCATGCACAATCCCCTGGGTTCAAAAAAAAAGAACGTTGAGCACAATGATAAGATGCTGTTTACTTAATTAAAGAAAAAAGTGGAAACATGATTTGCAAATATTCTCTACCCATCTATATGCTTTTTTTTTTTTGGTACCAGGAATCAAACTTAGGACCTTGCACTTGCGAGGCAGGGGCTTGTGCCATATACATAATTTTTTTAAAATGTATTTAGTACAGCATCTCACTACACAGATCAAACTTGTAGTGATCCTCCTGTTTGCAGCCTCCCAAGTGCTGGAATTACAGGTGCGTGCCACCATGTCCAGTCCCAGTTCCCGTCTCAGCACGCCTCGGGGTATTGAACCCTGGTCTCTGAGCCTGCCTAAGCAGGCTCTTTAGTCCACTGAGCTATCTGGCTGGCCCTAAATGTAAATATTTTTATGAAATTTAATTTATCAATTTTCTCTCCTATGGATTGCACTGTTATATCTGAGAAATATGTCATCCAAGTTTTTATAAGAAAAGGTATTGTAGCTTCAGGTTTTATGTTTCTGTCTTGAATTATTTTGTTCATAATGGGAGCTACAAATGGAAGGTATTTTGCGTATGAATTTCCAGTTGTCCTACCACCTTAACTTTTTAACATCCTTCCTCTACTAATTGCTTTTTCATCTTTTATTCAAAGATGCTTGTGGGTCTGTTTCTGAACTTTCTTTGTTTCCAATAGTATATTTATATTGACTATCTATTTCTATTAACTATAACTGTCATTTAAAATTTTTATTACCAGTTTTTTTTTTTTTTTTTTTTTCCTGGAACCAGGGATTGAACTCAGGCCCTTGCACTTGCCAGGGAAATGCTTATTCCACTGAGCCATCTCCCTGGCCCACCAGTTTTACTTTTTATTATTTTAAGGCCTTTGTACAAATTGGAAAACAATGGGCAGGGAGATAGCTGAGTAGAATAAGCACTTGCCTGGCAAGTACAAGGCCTGAGTTCAATCCCTGGTTCTGACAACAACAACAAAAAAAATTAGAAAACAGCAACCTGTTTTATTTTTAAATTAATTTCACTGGTATATTTTAGATATATATCATGATAACATTCATCATAAGGAATTTATACCTATGCATAATTATGTCTTTTTTCCCTTTTCCCTTCTCTCCCTTGAACCTCTTTTTCTTCATAAAGCTTTGTTTTATTTTTTCCTTCTACTTTCACTTTTTTTCTTTTCCTTTCCCCTTCTCTGCTCCCTAATTCTCCTTCCCCTTTGAACATTTCTTCCTATTTGATAGTGTCTATTTATTCTTTTTTTTTTTTTTTTTTTTTTTTTTTTTTTTTTTTTTTTTTTTTTTTTTTTTTTTTTTTTTTTTTTTTTTTTTTTTTTTTTTTTTTTTTTTTGGCAGAACCGGGGATTGAACTCAGCCCCTTTCGCCTGCCAGGGAAGCTCTTATTCCACTGAGCCATCTCCCCAGCCCCTCTATTTATTTTATTGGTCCTTATTTATACTTTTTTTGGAGTGGTTTTGCTGTATTGGCGATAGAACTCAGGACCTTGTGCTTGCCAGGCAAGCACTTATGCTGCTAAACTGTATCTGCAGCCCACTTATTTAAACTTGTTTCTTCAGGCCAGAGAAACCATATGATTCTTGAACACTTGTGTCTGGTTTAGTTCACTCAAGAATATAATCTCAAGATGCATCATTTACATAGAAATGTCTCAAGTTTATCCTTCTTTATGGCTGAGTAGTGCTATTTTGTAAAAACCCAACATCTTTATCCATTCACCAGTTGGTGGGCATTTGGGCTCTTTCCAAGATTTAAGTGCTATCAACTGTGCTGCTATATCTATCTGTGTCTTGATAACAATTTATAATAAGATTTAATGATAGCAGCGTTGGGGATTGGAAGTGCACCTGATGGGCAAGCATTTTACTATTAACCTACATCTCCAATCCAGAGAACACAAGTCTTACAATTTTATTCTCCTTTATCAAAATTATTTTACCTATTTTAGGTCCTTTACATATACATCTAAATGTGAGAATCATCTTGTCAATTTCTTTTTAAAAATGCCTTTGAAAATTTTTATCAGGATTGTGTTAGTATGAATCTAATTAGAGTTGGTAGCCTAATGATAATAATAAATTTACTGATTCATAAGCATAGTTTTTCTCTCCATTTAATAAAATCATTTATAATTTTCCTCAATAATATGTTATCATTTTCAGTGTACAGATCTTGCATATCTTTTGTCAGCTTTGTCTCTTAAGTATTTCATAATGTTGATGATATTTTAGTTGGTATTTTTAAAAATATCAATTTATGCTCTTACTAGTGAATAGAAAGTTACTTTTTATATATTGATCTTATATTCTGAAGTTCTGGAGTCTTACTTAACTCACTAATTCTTTTTAACAGCTTCTTTCTATATATTATTTTTTATTTTTAGACAGGGTGTTGTTTTGTGGTCTAGGCTGGCTTTGAACTTACTGTGTAGTCCAAGGTGACCTTGAACTCAAGGCAGTCCTCCTGCCTTAGCCTTCCAAGTTCTGTAATTGCAGGCATGTGCCACCATGCTGTGTTCTTACAGCTCTTTTAAAATATTAATTCTGTAGAATTTTAATCTATATATAATTTTTTCACCCATGGTTAGAGTTTTACTTCTTTTCCGGTCTGGTTGTGTTTTATTTCTTTCTCTTGCTTTTTTTCACTGCTTAAAACCTGAAATACAGTGTTGTATACAGAGAGTAAAAGTGCATTCTCGTCATTTATTTTATTTTATTAGGGAAGCATTCAGCCTCACACCATTCAATTCAGTATCAGCTTTTGAAGATGCCTTCTCTCCATAGAGAAAGTTCTTTTCTATTCCTAGTTTGATGTGAAAATGACAAACTGTGAAAGCTATTAATTTGTCACCTTTAACCATAGGTACAAGATTTATTGTTATATAACAAAATCTAAGGCCAATCAAAATTATATATAGTAAATATCCACTCAATAGAATGATTTTACCCTAAGGGGAGAAGATTTTAAAGGGATAAGAGGAAAAAAATAGAGAAATAAGAGAATGAGATTATATATAAGACTGAAGGGCAAAGGAAGATTACCCAAGTCTGGGGAAACTGGTGAAGAAGACAGGAAGGAAAAAAGAAAAAAGAAACAAAAAGAAGAAAACAGAACAAAATTTAAAAAAAAACAAACTAAAAATGAATTCATAGTCACAAAAAATAAAAACCAAAAGATTGAAAAAAACCCAAATGATCATCACTAACAAAAAAGCCCACAGGCAGTGAAAAAAATTTCTCTGTGATTTCATAGCTGTGGTTACGTTCTGGGGCTACAATTTGTGTCCAAATTCAAGGCAGTTCAACACTGTAGGGTAATACAGGGTGGTACAGAGCAATTGGATACTACTGAGTAGTGCCGACTGCTACCAGTATTTGATAATCGACACTACAGAGTAGTGTCCAGTGCAGGGTATGATTCTGCTCCTGCATACCCTGGTAAGAGCTCAGATCCATGCTCGGTAATCCCAGCAAACCAATAGGCTTAGGATGGGTTGTTAGTCCTAGTGCTTTTAAATCCATAGATGTTCAGGCTGATCCTGGCCTCTGGTTGCAGGATCTCCCTGAGTCATTTAGCTTATAATACTCTGGGTGTCTGTTGCTGGCCTGACTACAACTCCCTAACCCTGGTTATCTGACCTGGTTGTCCCTCATCCAGTCACTGTGGGTTCTTAACACTGGGAGCCCTGAGATGAAGCCAACCCACATGTTGGGGCCCTGAGCCCCTCCTTAAAATGATGTCTGACCAAGCACTGTCTCCAGAAGACCCTGCATTTGCTTGGACTGGAGTCACACACCGGCTGTAGAGCAGAGCACCCACTTCTCTGTTCCACTGGTGCATTTCTCCCTGGCAGCTTCTGCAATCAACTGCTTTCATTTTGTCTCTGTAGATTCAGTCTTCCCTCTCACATCACAAGCCAGGAATTTGGGAATAAAGTACAGATTTACTCTTCTTTTTGTACATTGACATTTGTCTCTTGACTTTCTTTGAGGGCTCCAAATTTTCCTTCAGAATCTTCCTTGATCTTGGAAATTCACATTCCTACTTGTTTTCTTTACCAAATTGTTATTTTCGTGTCTGGATTCCAGAACTTAGAGAGATTGATTTGTTGCTGGTTATAGCTCCACCATTTTCCTGGAAATCTCTGGCCATTTGTATGTATTCTTCTGAGAAGTATCTGTTCATTTCAGTTGCCCTCTTTTGATTTGATCTTTTACTAGGGGATCTAATTATTTTTTAGTTCTGTATATATTTTAGATATTAGTCCTCTGAAGAATAGTTGGCATTTCTCTCTCTCTCCCATTTTTTTTTTTTGTACCAGAAATCAAACTCAGGACCTTGTGCTT
>PVKA01040333.1:0-18847 GCA_004027165.1 Ctenomys sociabilis | reverse complement strand
TTTTTTTTTTTTTTTTTTTGTCTTTTTGAGACAGGGTCTCACTGCAGTTCAGGCTGGCCTTAAGCTCACTTTGTAGCTCAGGCTGGTCTCGAACTCACAACAATCCTCCTGCCTCAGCCTCCCTAGTGCTGGGATTACAGGCATGAGCCACCACGCCGGCTGTTCATGTCTTTTTTTTCTTGAGTGGTAAATAACACTTTACATAATTTATGTCCAATAATTCTATAGTTAGCTACTACTAGCATCACTTTATGTCATAAACCTTTGTCAAAGAACAAATAATTTTGGTTATCTTGGCCTTTAGACTACTCACAGTCTTTACTGTCTTCAGTATTACTAAACAATGAGCTTCTTGCAATACATTGATAAAATTCTGTATTCATTTTACTTTTTCTCCCATGAACTCCAAGATTTTTAGCTACCTATTTTTCCTATCCTTCTTAGAGACTCTTAAAGACTATTCAGATGAAAGGTATGTGTTTTATTTTTAATTAGATTTAATAGTATATTGTAGATGTATAGGATGATCGCATTCACCATAGAGAATCTAAGCCTATACATGATACAACTTGGTTTCTAACCCATTCTCCTTACCTTCATTCAGCCCCTCCCACTCTTCTCATTTACATAAACTTTGTTTTCATATTTTTTTCTCTTCTCATTTTATTTTACTTTCCCACTCCCCTTTCCCTTTGTCTTTTTTTTTTTTTTTCTACTTTAAGGAAGGGCCTATAGAGTGTTCAGGGTCTCACTACTAGGTCAGACTCCTAGTGATATGCCTGTTTACAGCCTCTCAAGAGCTGGGATTACAGGCATACACCACCACACCCTGTCTCAATTGCCATTTATTCGCCACAGGGGCATGGCTGTTAAGGCAAACGTGAGGATCCAACACCCAGACCTTGGACCTGTTTGCAGGTACTGTAATCTGCTAAGCTATTAGGCTGGCTCTCCCTCTCCATTTCCCACCTGAACAATGTTTTCCAACTTCAAAACATCTATTATATGTTTTAGTTTTTATTTATACTTTCTTTTCTTATTGAAGAACAAATAGCAATGAGACAGTTTCAAATCAAATTAACAGGACAGATTCCATAATTAACACATTACATAATATTTTCATAGTGGTTTGTTGTTGTACAACAAACATCTGCTCTAATAGTTCTTGTAAGTAGAATATCATGTATGCATGATATTCTACTTACAAGGTGCACACATGATATTCTACTTACAATAACTATTAGAGCAGATGTTTCTAATCAATAAATGAAGAGAACATAGCTGTATACTTATGTTTTAAAGCTGAATTATAGTACAGTTTCAATAATTAATACTTTCTACCTTATAATCTTCCTATTGGCTGTCCATAGGACTAGAAGCCAACATAGTATCCTGTTCAACAACTATTAGTTCGAATCTTGCTTCTCAGAGAATTATGCAGATGTACTGAATATTTATCCTAACTATACTCTTTCTACAAACACATCATGGTTCTTCTTTGTATCCCCCTTTTTAATTAGATCTGTGAAAGATGGGCACTCCATTGTCACTCAACCATTATAGGTACCTGAACGTGGTGACACAATCAGACACAGTCCAGCAGTCCACAATAATAGTGAATTACCTGAAGAAGTTGTTGACTAGAGCCATTTACAGCTCAACTTATTATTTTGACCTTATTTTATATACCCCATTTTTATACTTTGCTGCTGAATAGTTAAGACTGAGATAAAGCCAGACCTATATGACAAAATACTTAGCTTTTGTATCTCATGAGGTCAATCAAGTGCCCTCAGGGTTTATCCTGTAATCCTGAAGCTCACTCTGTACATCCTTTGTGTAACCTGTGTGGATAAATCATGTTCATTGCTTGATCAGGTTGCTCTCTGTAAGACCCTGAGACTCTCCATGTGACTCTCCCAAGGCTCACTATACATCATCAATCTCTTTGCTCTGTGGCTCCATAATCTCCTTGATCAGAAAATTATGGAGTACAACTGAGTTACATTATGTTACAGTACAAGTTCTCCTATTCCTGAGTCTTCACTGACCTTGAAAGGCTAGGGTCAAAATGTTGGCTGACCTTGAGGCCTTTCTATTTTTCCAATTTTTGATCTGTGAGCTTAGATTGTTAACCATCCAGAAGAGAAGCTGCTAAGTACCTTGCAGCATATGCCGTAGAGCTTGCCCTATTTGACTAAATTCTTTTCAGGTGGTGTTGTACATTTCTACTTGTATTTTTTCTTTTGACTTCTTATACTAGGGAGTATTATTTCACTTACAAGTATATGTTCAAGTGGGATCCACTTCAGTATAAATGTTCAAGTTTATCATGATAGCTGAACAATCTTCCATTATATAGAAATATCACATCTTTTTCAACCACTACTCATGTGATGGATATCTTGGTTGTTTCCAAGATTTTGCTACCACAAATTGTGCTGCTATAAACATAGGTACACATACATCACTTAGATATGATGTTTTCAGTTCCTCTGGGAAAATTCCCAGTAGGGGGATAGCCAGCTTGAATGGGATTTCTAGTCCTATTATTTGAGGAGTCTCCACCCTGATCTCCACGATGATTGCACCAGTCTAAATTCTCACCAGCAGTGGAGAAGTGTACTTCTCCATTTTCTCTCCAACATTTGTTGTTGGTTGATATCTTTATGATAGACAGTCTTTCTGGAGTGATATACTATCTCAGTGTTGTATTAATTTGTGTTTCATGGATGGATAGTGATATGGAACATTGTTTCATATATTTATTTGCTTCTTTAATTTCATCCTCTGAGAAGTGTGTATTCACTTGAGATGCCCATTTCTCGATTGGGTCTTTAAATTTTAGGGCCCTAATATGTCTTAGTTCTTTATATATTGTAGAGAGCAAACTTTTGTTTGAGAGCTTATCAGATATGATTTTTTTTTCAGAATTTGTGAGTTGACTTTTCACTTTGTTGACAGTTTCTTTGACATGCAGAAACTTCTCAAGAAGAGTTGAACTCAGTCGTTAATTTTTTCAAGTGTTTCCTGTGCAAATACATGTATGTTCATGAACTCTTTGCCTATCCCTATGTCTTCAAGAGTTTCTTCTACTTTTTCTTCCAAGAGATTTAGTTTTTCTGCATTAATGTTTAGATCTTTAATCCATTTCGAATTTAGCTCAGTGCATCTTCGCCATGTAGAAAGCCAGTATTTCCAGCACCATTTGTTAAAGAGGATATCTTTCTTCCAGTAAGCTTGTTTGGCCCCTTTGGTGAAGATCAGGTGGCTGAGTGTTCGCAGAGGCCTCTGTGTCTTGTCATCTATTCCACTGATTCTCAGATCTATTTCTTTGCCAATATCATGTTGATTTTATCACTGCGGCTTTATAGTATAATTACAAGTCAGGAATTGTGTTGCCTCCTGCCTTGTCTTTTTTTAGCCAGGATTGCCTTTGGTATTCTAGATCTTTTTTCATTTCAAATAAATTGTAGCAATAATTTCTCAAGTCTTGGAGGTACGTTTTTGGCAGTTTGGTAGAGATTGCATTAAATCTCTTCCACAATTTTGGGAATATGGCCATCTTCACGATATTGGTTCTTCCTATCCAGGAGCATGGATATCTTTCCATTTTCTGAAATTCTCTATAATCTCTTTTCTTAGGGTACTGTAATTTTCCATGAGAAGAGTTTTGTCTTCCTTAGTTAAGTGAATTCCAAGGTATTTCATTTTCTGTAGTGCTGTTGTAAAAGTTATTGTTTCTATTGTTTCTCTCTCAGTGTGTTTGTTATCTATGTGGAAGAATGCTATTGACTTTTGAGTATTGACTTTGTATCCTGCTATGCTACTGAATTTTTGTATCAATTCTAGTAGCTTCTTGGTGGAATTTTTTGGGTCATCTAAGTAAAGTATCATGTGATCTGTAAATAGTGATAATTTAACTTCTCTTTATCTATTCTTATTGCTTTTATTTCTCCCTCTTTTCTAATGGCTGTTGCTAATGATTCCAAAACTGTATTGAATAGAAGGGGAGACAGAGGACATCCTGGTCTTATACCTGATTTATGAGTAAAGGATTTCAGTTTTTCCCCATTTAAAATTGCTAGTTGTTTGGTTGTCATAGATGGCTTTTATCAAATTGAGGTAGAGTCCATCTATTCCAATTTTCTGTAGAGTTTTGAACATTAATGAGCATTGGACTTTGTCAAAAGCCTTTTCTGCATCAATTGGGATGATTATGCAGTTTTTAGGTTTCAGTCTATTAATATAGTGTATTACATTTATAGATTTTTGAATATTGAACCATCCTTGCATCCCTGGAATGAGTGCTACCTGATCATGGTGTATGATCTTCTTGAGGATTTGCTCTATTCTCTTTTCTAGGATTTTATTAAGGACTTTGCATCTATGTTTATGAGCAAGATTGGCCTGTAGTTTCCTTTTTTAGTTGTGTCTTTCCTTGGTTTTCAAATCAGTATAATACTTTCCTTCAGAAATAATTTTGGGAGGACTGCTTCCTTTTCAATTTTCATTGAAGAGTTTGAGGAGTGTAAGGATTATATCTTGTATAAATTTCTTGTAGAATTCAGCTGTGAATGCATTAGGACCAGGACTTCTTTGTCCGTGGGATTTTTATTACGTTTTGCATTTTTTTTTTTTTTTTGGCTGTGATTGGCTTATTTAGAGTTGTTATATCTTCTTGGTTCAGTTTTGGTAATTTTTACCGTTCAAGGAGTCTGTTATTTTTTCTGTGTCTTCTAATCTATGAGCATAAAGATTCTCAAAATAGCTATTAATTATCTTCTGAATGTCCACTGCATCTGTGGTAATTTCACCCTTTTCATTCCTTATTGCTTGTGTTTGAATTTTTTTTTTTCCTCTTTTTGATGAGATTGGCTAGGGACTTTTTAACTTTATTTCATCTTTCAAAGAACTGAACTTTTTGATTTGTGGATTCTTTGAACTGTTTTCCTCATCTCACTTGAATTAATTTCCCCTCTAAACTTTATGATTTCTTCCCGTCTTTGCACTCTGGGTTTCATTTGCTCTTCTTTTCATAGATATCATAAGTGCACCATTAGTGTATTTATTTGTTCCCGTTCTGTTTTCCTAATGTGTGGGTTCATAGCTATGATTTTCCCTCTGGGAACTGTTTTCATCACATCCTATAAATTCCAGTAAGTTGTGCTTGAATTTTCATTGAATTGTAGACATTGTTGAATTTCTTGCTTAACTTCACCTGTGACCCATTGATTGCTGAGTAGGGTGTTGTTTAATTTCCATGAATTTTGCGGTTTTTCTTTTCTCATTTATTTCCAGTTTCATTGCACTGTGATCAGATTTTATGCATGGGCCAATTTATGTTTTCTTTCATACACTTATGTGTGACCTATGGACTAGTATGTGGTCTATTTTAGGAATGACCCATATGAAGCTGAAAAAAAATGTGCATTCAGCAGTAGTTGGGTGAAACACTCTGTATATGTCCACCAGGTCCATTTGTTCCAAGCTTTGGTTCAGTTCTGCTACTTCCTTGCTAATTTTTTGTCTGGTTGATCTATCTTTTTTGAGATAAGGAGGTGTTAAGGTCTCCTGTTAAGATTTTGATTTTAGATATTAAGTTTTCATGTCCATTAAGATTTGTCTTACACAGTTGGGTGCTCCTGTGTTTGGTGCATACATATTGATGAGTGTTACCTCTTGCTCTTAAATTTTTTCCCTGACCAATATATAGGGGCCTTCTTTGTGTCATTTGATCATTCTTGGTTTGAAGTTTAGATTGTCTGCGAACAGAATTGCTACTTCTGCTTTTTTCTGAGCTGCTGGGGCATGTCGCTTTGTTTTCCATCATTTGACTTTGAGCCTATGAGTGTCTTTTTGAGTTACGTGTGTTTCTTGTATACAGCATATTTTTGGATTTGGTTTCCTAATCCATTGTGCCAGCCAATTTCTCTTAATTGGAGAATTTAGTCCATTTACATTGATGGTTATAAATGGAATGTGCGGACTTATGTTTGTCATTATATTTACCTGTTGCTGTTTACTCCTTTATAGCCTGTGTTTAATTGATTGTCCTGTTTAGTGGGTTCCTTCCATTCTCATTCACGGAGTTCTGGTCAATGCGGTCTCTCTCTGGAACATCTTTCAGCAGCCTGTGAAGGGATCACTTTTCATCATGAAATTCTTTAGTTGTTCCTGGTTGTGGAACTATTTCACTTCTCCATCAAACTTGAAAGAGAGTTTTGCAGGGTATAATAGTCTGCGCTGGAATTTGTTTTCGTGTAGGACTTGAAGAACTCTGCTCCATGCTCTCCTTGCCTTCATGGTTTGTGTAGAGAAGTGGGCTGCAATTCTGATGGATTTTCCTCTGAATGTGATCTGCTTCTTCTCTCTAGAAGCTTTTAATATATTTTTGTGTTGCATTTCTGGGATCTTGACTATGATATGTCTCAGTGTGTTTTTACTCTGGTTGAATTTATTTGGTGTTCTGTATGCTTTGTTTACCTGAATGTTGGATTGTTTCTTCATATTTGGGAAGTTTTCTGTGATTACGTCTTTCCATATTCGTTTCATATCATTTTTTTACTCATTCATTCTCATTTATGCCTGTTAACCTCACATTGTTCATCCTGGCAGCATCTTACATGTGATGGATTATTTTTCTCCTTCATCCTCATTGTTTTTAAGAGATCCTTTCTCATCCTTTTACTTGCTGCACCAGCATCTTCAATATCTGAAACTCTGTCTTTGCTTTCACTGACACAGTTTTGTAGACCAGTGATTGAGATTTTTAGTTCTTCTATATCTCTTGGACTCTGCTTCATGCATTCTATTTGTTTTCTGTATTGCTCATTCCAGGAATCTGTCATATTCCTGATCTCCTCTATTTTTTATCAATGTTCTTTATAGGTGACATTAATTCTTTTATTGTAGAATTTTTTCCAAATTGGGTTTCTGCTATATATTGCCCAAATTTATTCTCTACTTCAGATCCTATGATTTCAAAGAATATTTTTTTATTTCAGAAAATATTTCTGATTTGAGTTCCTCTTTACTTTTCTGCTATTATTTCTTTGCTTCTGATGCTGTTGATTCATATGTTTCAGGTGGAATAGTGTTCTCTGCACTTGTTCTGGGCGGGCATTGGGTTCCCCACATATGTTTCTGAATTTTATTCATTACTTAAAATGTTATGTATTCAAATATTTCTTTTTTTATTTCAGGTGTTAATTCTGGTCGGAGTTCTTCTATACCTTTCTGCTGTTGTTTCTTTGCTTTCCACATTGTTAATTCATTCATTTCAGCTGAGCTAGTGTCCTTGTACTTATTGGTGAACTTGGGGCCTGGGATTGCCTTTTGCTCCTTGTCTTTGTCATTTTGGATAGCACTGACTTCTGATCTTTCGTGTAGAGCTTTGGTACACTTATGACCTTAGCGCATAATGAGATTCGGGTACCAGTCTATTAAGTTTGAGATTATATAGTTATGCCTGGCCTGGATCTAGCTGTTGTGTTCAGTTACTATTTGCTGCAGCTCTTCTGGTACAACTGTGAGCCTGTGGTTCCCTTCTGTTGGATCCCTGGTATGGGGAGCACTGGGAAGCACAGTAGCTGTCCCTCACAGTCTCCAGGTTAGGCGAGAGTGGATCAGGTTCAGGGAGAGTCACAAAAGTTCTCACTCCCATGTTGGGCTTGGGGGCAGCGGCTCCAGATAGTTGCTGGGCATGTTTTTCTGGATGTCTCAGGCTCATCATTTGCTTTACGGACTTGGGATATCATGACACGCACGGGAAGAAACCAAAGACTCTCCCACACATTCACCACACACTCACCAAACCAGGGTGCCGAGAGAGTCGGGAAAATTCAGAGAGAGTCAATTTAGACTTTCATTACACCAGATGAAATATGTGTATTTTAAAATATCCAAGTTTAAAATAAAATATCAAATAATGAACAAAACATTTACATTAATTTACCTTGATATATATCAAGGTAGCTTCTTGTTCTCTTACAATATGTTCATTGGAGCTAAGTGTGGTGCCACATGCATGCATTCGAGGGCTTAGGAGACTGAGATAGGGGGACCATTGGTTGATCAGCCTGGGCTATAAAGTGAGCTTAGGGCCAGGCTGAACTACACAATGAAACCCTATCTCAAAAAGACTAAAATAATAGCAACAACAGAAATAATAATAACAATAATAATAGTAGTAGTAAATGCTCATTGTTACTAGCCATTTAGAAATATTTATCAGCTTTCCCAATATAATCCTTATGTTATATGTGTAAATGTTTAAACTTTTTTTTCTTTTTTTTTGTAGTTTAGGGAAGGGTTGACAGGATTTTCAGGGTTTCACTACTAGTTTGGACTCCTGGTGATGTGTCTGTTTATAACTTTCCTGAGAGAGACTAGGATTACAGGCAC
The DNA here is from genome assembly GCA_004027165.1 of Ctenomys sociabilis. NCBI lineage: Eukaryota > Metazoa > Chordata > Mammalia > Rodentia > Ctenomyidae > Ctenomys > Ctenomys sociabilis. Next base: position 10,441 of record PVKA01040333.1, on the reverse strand, counting down.
GTGCCACCACATCCAGTCTCAGTCTCAGTCTCAGTGCTCCCCAGGAGTAGGCCACCAGGTTTGGCTGAGGATTAAAACTGTGGCCCTCATGCCTGCTTGTAGTTGCTTTAATTCACTGAACTATTTGGTCATCCCTTGTTTAAAATTATAATATGAATTTTTACCATTTCCTATGTTGGAAATAGAAGAGCAATTTTTATTATATTAAATCTCTTGATATTTTCTTTCTATGGGTACATGTATTATTCTCAGTCAAAATTAGCTAAATACTATACTATAAAATAGTTATTCACAAAATTTTTATAATCTAATAAAATTCCTTATTCAAGTAAACTGAAATACCACTCCTTTACTGTTGACATTATTTAGCTGATGTAAATTGTGAATTTTTGAAAAGGAGATATATGATAAGTGATCGACAAGCTTATTTGGACAAATAATTGTTTTAATTGACAAATAGTATTTTGTATGAAATACTTTGGCAATTACTAACATGTACCAAATCAATACTAGTTTTCAAAATGCTAATCTATTTTAGTCATCATTTTAACTATCAAAAATATTTTATAGACTAATGGCACTAATAAATATATGGTATGAGAAATTAAAAAATTCTATGTTAAAAAATAGTGAAAAAATTCATATACGGTAAATAGTTAAAGATTTTTCTTATACATATACAGTTTTGTGTATATTTGAGTTTTCCTAGTTTTTTCTTTTTTTTCTGTATTTTAGGGAAGAGTCTACAAGGTGCTCAGCATCTCACTACTAGATCAGACTCAGTGATCCACCTGTTTACAGCCTCCCAAGAGCTTGGATTACAGACACATGGCACCATACCCAGTCTCAATTGCCCTCTCTGTGTGCCCTTGGGGCAGGGCCGGCACTGTAAGCATGGGGATCAAACCCCTGGCCCCTGTGATTGCTTGCAGGCACTTTAATCTGCTGAACTATTTGGCTGCCCCTTGAGTTTTGAAGAAATTAAGCCAATGCAATATTACAACAGAGAGAAGTTTTAAAAGTACTGTCTTTATTTTTAGTTCTTTATATATTCTAGATAGGAATCCTTTGTCTGAGTGATTATTTTCTATTTTTTTAATATTTTAATGATTTTATTGAGAAAGAAGTAGCAATGAGACAGTTTCAAAACAGGTTAATAGTACAGTTACAATAATTAATACATTGTATATTGTTGTTTCTATTAGATATTCATAGTATAAGATGCAAATATGATATATTATCTAAACAACATTAGTTCAAAACCTTCTCATTGAACTAAGAGAAAGTAGCTGTGTGTTTATGCTGTTTTCTATATACATGTATATATTTTTTCTACTACAGAATGGTACATTTGTATCCCCCTTTTTGTTTACTTTTGTCAGAGATGTGTATTCCATTACCAAGATTGTTGGTCAAGATTTTTTCTGAATTTGTGGATTGTCTTTTCAGTCCATTGGTGATTTCTTTTGACATTCAGCAAATTTCTCTATAAGATGAGGTCCCAGTTGTTCATTCTTAGAAGTCTTCCCCATGCAGTTTGGTTTTTGTTCAGGAACTCTCCGCCTACACCTATGTTCTCCACCTAATTTCACTTTGGCAGATTTTTTTTTTTTTTTTTGAAATTCTGTAACATAGGCATTGTTGCTTTGATTCTGATATTGTTTTGACTCTTTAAAATAAAATTAAAAATAAGAAAAAGATAGAAGTGTTATTTTCCTTAATGCCTGCATTTTCTGTTCTTTTGAGCTTACATTCTTGGGCCTACATGGAACACTTACAACTCTACAGCTATTAATATAACTCTCATCATGCAGGCAATAAAGGAAAACACATCTGAAACAGTGAGTTTAAGAGCCTCAGAGGGACTGTGCTATCTGCCATGTTAGAACAGAAAGTTTATTGTATTTCATTTTAGTTTTGTTTCAGCCTTTAGACTTCAGCAATTTAACATTCTGCAATGACCCTGCTCTTCCTAGGCAGTTAATGCTGATCTCATGTCCAAAAGCAAGGCCATTGTGCATTTGCACAGAATGCGCATCACAGACCTTGGTAAACAACAAGGCAGTGGTTTGGTTTATTTGAAGTTTATCAAACTTCCTGTATAGGGGTAGATTTATCCTTACGTTCTTGTATTTCAGCAACAGTGAAGCACCTTCACATCAAACTTTGCTATTCCTACATAGTTTGACAGTATGAAAATAATACAAAGCCTTGAGTCCTAGGTTCCAGGGAGACTGTTGTAAGATGCAGGTGATAATGGTCAAATGTACATTTTCACTTTTATGCAGATATTTGAGTTATTATACGACACATCCTGGCTTTCTTCTTGTTTCTTGGCCTGAAAGATTTGGCTCTGGCAGCAGTTTATGTTTTTACTCACATCATGTCTTTATCTGATGCTTGCTTCTTCCTACTGTTAAAGTCTTTGCTGTGGTTTATAATGATAACATCATGCTATATTGCTAGACTTAGCCAAATTTTCTGCCATTAATGTATTTTCCTTCCTATGATTATTTTTTCCTAATGATTATTTATAGCAAGTAATTTTGAAAGAAATGTAATGAAACTCATTACACTTCAATCCATTTCAAGCAGAAAACAATTCTGTAAATAACTTTAAAGAAAATGTACCTAGGGCTGACCAAATAGCTCAGCAGAATAAAGTGCCTTCAAGCAGGTATAGAGGCCAGGGGTTTGATCCTCGAGGTCTGCTGTGCCTCCCACCCCCCTCCAGGGGCTGCTCTGAGATGGCAATTGAGACTGAGAATGCCTGTAATCCCAGCACTTGGGAGGCTGTAAACAGGTGGATCACTGAGTCTGATCTAGTAGTGAGTCCCTGAATATCCTGTAGACTTTTGCCTAAAATACAGAAAAAAGAACGGAAGAAAGAAAAGGTGTCTAGGTACACAGAACTCCTCTATCTTTTTCTAAGGCCTTCAGTAAGTTTGAAGAGGCCCAGAATGGGAAAGAAAAAGGTGATCTACAGAATAACAATGCTACAATACTTTATTAACAGTAATACAACTTTTATGAAATAAATAGTTTAGGAAGAAAAAAATATGAAAAACCCCAAAGAGCGGAAAAGTCAAAACATCAACTACTCATAGCGTTGCACAGATCAAGCGTGGTCAAGCCTGTCAGTGTCTATGGCACACATGACCACTGGCCGTTTCTCCCTCTCCTCTTTCCGGAAATACTGACACATTGCAGTTGCCTCGCGGAGTTACACTCACGTGATGGGCTTTGACTAGAAAAGACTGAGAGCAGTAACATTTGACATTTGGACATGAAAACAATGAAGAAGTGAGAAAGGGAAGTTTGAGATTTTAAAAGCTTGATGTATTGGAGTTATTTCAGCCTTGGTTGACTGAGGTATCATTCTATAGCCGACTTTTTATCACTTGTGTAAGGAAACATTTTTTAAAACTATTTTACCTCTTTTTGCCTTACAATTTTTCTATAAAATATAAACAGAATGATCTTAAGTACATTGAAAAGTAGTTAAACTTTAAAGAAAGAATAAATTGTGCCAGACATCTGCAGTGCCTACAATTCCTGCAATGATAAAACTACTTGTGAAATGCTTAACTTTGGCCGCAGCAAGCCAGAGTTGACTGAAGTATTGCATAACTGACATGATTCATTTGCCTATTTGTTGCATGAGAAAAATGTGAAGCACTCAGTTACATTGTGAAAAATCATGAAATTGGATGACATGCTGGGGACATCCTAGATTGCGTGGCTACCTCATCCACTACCATCGTTGCCAGCACCTGGGTCTTCCACCGAGTCAAGTATTTTGAACAATTTCTATCATTAATGGATGAATGTGAAATAATAAATCTTTCTTTACCATTGATTGTGATTTTGTTATGCAAATATATAGAATCCTAAGGCAAACCATAAAAATAAATAAAATAACATAAAATTTAGATGTTGATTGGCATTTGGCCATGTCCTTTATATAGCTCAAAGGAGATAATATGAATTGAAAACATTGATTTATACATCTATGCTACTTATTTCTTAAGGTAAATTACACAAATTATTTTAAATGGAAGATCAGTGAATTTCTGGTAAAACAGTAATATCTAGACAATATTTGACCATTTATGTACATTAAAAATGAAATCACCATAAATAATTAATATATGCTAATCACTAGGAAAGCTAAGTTGTACTTTACATATGCTTCTCTTATGCTGCAGGTAGACGTAAGCAGCATTTCAGAGTTTTAATGCTTGAGGATCGGTTGTTCTGAACCCTGTTTACCTGGTGAAAATGACACTGGCTTACTAACCAGTATCATGTCCTGGGCAAGTTATTCCTTCTCTCTACTTCTTGGTTTCTTCTTATGATAGCTAACAATGGTTAGAGTTCCATGTGGCAATTGTGAGGTGAAATGAACCAAGGCAGAATGAAACCCTTAATATTACATATTCATATTGACATTTTTGAGTAAGAATTATGACAGTCATATTTTAAAAGTAGGTAACTTTCAATGGACATTCAGTTAACTTTCTTTTTATTATACTTTTTCTGAGAAAATAAGGTTTTGCAGCAAAATATTACCATAGAACTCAGGCCCAGAACTAAAGCATTTTGTCCTGCTAATCAAATTTCAGTATCGAGTTATTGTTGGCACTTGACTATGCTTGAATTGTTTTGAAAAAAGAAATTAAATTAATGACTGATGCACCGGCATTCAAGTTACACTGGAAGACGTATCTGAAACCATGTTTTATATGTTGTACCCTTAGGGTCTATTTGGGGGATGATTTTTGTTTGTATTGTTTTGAGGTAAGACCTCGCTACATAGTTCACGCTGGCCTTGAACTCACTATGTAATTCTAACTGACCTTCAACTTGCAGTGATTCTCCTGCCTCAGCCTCTTGATTGCTGCTATAACAGGCTTATATCTCCATGCCAGGCATTATGTTCTATTTTCAAAGGGCTTCATCTATTTATTTTCTTTTCCCTTTCATTTTTCTGGTAAGTACCTTCAAATGAAGGCAACAATTCATTTTCTGGTACCTGGTTTGGATTAAGTACTTCATTGTTTTTGAAGACACAAAGATAAATTGGAAGTAATTTTTGTCCTTAAGGAGTTTAATACTCAGAGCAAAGCAGCACATAAATACTCCATTCCATTCTGGGTGACAATCATGAAATGCAAGTGTTTGTCATGGGGAAAAGATCATGTTTCATGATTATATGAACAAGGCTAACCAAGAGTATTTTATTGTCTTTTTGTTGTTTTTCCAGTTAAACTCAGGACCTCGTCCTTGCCACGCAGGTGCTGTGACACTGGGCCTTACCCCCAGCCCTATTTTTATGTCTTAATAGATGGAAACACACATCACAAGATAAGGAGCTAATATCAAGCAGAACGGGTCATTTAAAGTTTAAGTTTTGAGGTGTATGATACAGATTATACCCCTGCACGTGACATGAAAGACACTACTACTGTACCCAGGCAGCAAGTTTTGGCTATAGCGCTGTAAATCTGAGAAAGACATTAAAGAGCCTTGTGCTGCTATTTAAATATGTTTAATATGTAGTCACTGAGTTATGGAGAACCAGTGAATGCCCCAAAGGTTATTATATCATCTTATTTAGAGGCGTTGAGCACTCGTGTCAGAAAACATTAATAATTGATGAGATACAAGAAAAGAAGATGAGGATGAGCAATGAAGACTGCTTCTAAAAGGCTCTGGCTTCTGGCTTGAACTGTGATACTTAATTATACTAAGTAGATATATGTGTAATAAATGGTACAGTAAAAAGAAACAAGTTGGAATTATGTGAAAAACCACAATAAAAAGGGTTATAAACACGAGGCCATGTAATTTGAATTTGTTATGAATTTAGCTACTTCTATATCACTGCCCAGGTGATATAGCTGGTTTCTAGAAGATTGCATAGTTAGATGTATGAGTGCAAGGGACGTCTCTTTCCTACAAATAGCGCAAGGCTCACAGCACGTATCCTGAGGGCAGAAACAACACCGGTGTCAACAGTATTCACTGCTCACCAGATTCTTAACACACACTACATGATAATTATTGCTATCATAAAAGGAACTTGCTTTCAACTCTTAATTTTCTAAACAGTTCAAGTCTGAATTTTTGAGGTAGTAAGTGAGATTGAACACCACCATGAAATGCAATATAGAATTACCACTCTATTTCCAGGGGCTCATTGAATGAACTTATAATAGGCTGAGTTTAGGAGTAACTCATAAAAGGAGAGGGCTCTTATTTTACAGCTGAAGAAACTCATGTAAGTTATAACCCTAAGCACTAAAGTTATCCTCGGTAAAAAGTTATACAGAGATTCAGAAAGGAGCTCAAGTTGGGGAAATTCCATTTAACACAGTGCAGCACATACAGTAAGCTGGTAATATAAGAGAGCTATGATCAGCCCTTGCTCACTGCCACAGAGGGACTCAGGTCTCCGAGTCAGCTGATATTTTTCTGGGAATAAAATACTTTTTCTTTGTCTTTCATCCCCTCTGAATTTTCTATAAGTTTAAAGGTATTTCCAAATCTGAAGTAACAAATACCTCTGTAAAACTGAACAGGCTTTGCTATATTTAATTTTTCATCTGTCTTTTTTAAATAAGGAAAGAAAAAGGTGCAAATTAAGTTTAAATTCCTTTTACTTTTACGTGTTTAAAATTTTCAGTTTATATTATTTTGCATTTGATTAGTTTGAAGATTATTTTCTTTGACCTAAGTTAGTCTTAAACATGTAACCAAAATAATTCAGAAATAACTATTTTATGAAGTCACTGAAAATCTTTGCATTCATAAGCCCATTACATTGCTACATGCACTTCTAAATGCAAATGTTATGCTCAGTGAAAAACTTCAATAATAATAGAAATAGTTCCATAAATCTATCATTCAGACTGACTGTCTCCATATTGTTTCGCTATGTTTTCTAGCAAAAGCCAAATCAGTTCATGTACTATGCTCACTTATTTTGACTTTTTATTATATGTTGTTTGCTTTATTCAATCAAGAATTTTTTATCAGCTGTTTTTGGCTCTCCTCAGCATGACATTTTTACTACAAGTTGACAACCTTGTAGCTCATTTTCTTATGTGTTCTGTGCATCTTTTCTTGAGGCACATTCAGGCCATAGATTGTTTAACTCAACTGACCACAAGAACCTTGAATGCCTCTCTGTGCAGCTTAGCGGATGACATGCAATATCTACTTGATTGCCCACTTATGTTAATTTGTGACACTTAATTAAGATGATGTCTACCAGTTATCTCCGTTAAAAATGACCTTCTTTGCTGTTACTGAATTGATAAGAATTTCATAACAACACTTATTAAGGCTATTTAAAATTCACTTTCAGTATATTTTCCAGTTTATCTCAGATTATGGCAGTTTTTGATTTTCATTGAATAAATTAATGATCATTACAATGGTTTCTTGGTAATTTAATGTTTTGCTTTACATTTGCTAGTTGATGTTTTATAGTAAGGAAGAGATTTTCTATTTTCTTTCCTTTATATATATGGTATTAATTTCAGTGTTAATTCACAGACTTCCATTTATTCATACAAAATAATTATTTTTTGTTAGTGCTTTTATGCAAAAGTTACCCAAGATTTGATTACTGGTTCCCATACAGGTGGTATTTGTTTCCTTTCCATATCATCATTTTATGAAAATTCCTTTTTTTCTCAAAAAGGACAATATTTCTGGTTGCAATTATTCCTTCTTTGCCTTATTCTTAGAAACAGCCTTTTTTCCCAAGATATCTTGAAATCACCCATTTTGAAACCAAGCACTTTGAAACCAACCATTCTTGCTGCCCTTGTTATTGTGCAGGTGTACTCAGTTGACAGAAAGATTAAAAAAGAGGGGAAGGGAGAAAGCAAAGAATGTGTAATACATAAGTGTGTGTGGCAGATATTATGTGATTATCCCTACATATGTTTGAATACATGTTTTAACAATGAACAGTGACATATTAAAACAAGATTTTAAAAGAATATATTGATTTCATATAATACAAAATCAATAATGCCCCTGGTACCCTACTTATCTCTGAATAAAGGTAATAAAAGGTAACAAAAACTGTGATTTCAAAATTAATTATTCACAGGGCCAGCACATGGACCCCAGTTCGATCCCCGGCCCTGTATCGTGTACAAGCCCTATCATTGGGGTGTACTGAGCTGTTGACCGAGTCCTGGCATGGAGGCACATGCCAGGAACATCTCAGCGCTGGGGTGGCTGAAAACAGGAGGATCATTAAGAGCTGAGTAGCGAGACCAGCTCTTAATATACACCAAATGCATAAAAAGTGAAAAAAATTAATTATTCATTCATTTGTTGTAATCAGAATTTGAACTCAGAACCTCACATATTTCAGGTAGTAATCAGGCCACTAAGCTGTATCACTGGCCCTAAAAAATGTATTTATTTGTTTTTAGGTCTCAATCAACTATCTCAGCATGCCCTGGATTTGGGGCTGCCCTAAGTAAGCACTTTAATCTGCTGATCTGTCTGGCTGGTCCAAAGATTTCTTTCTTTCTTTCTTTCTTTCTTTCTTTCTTTCTTTCTTTCTTTCTTTCTTTCTTTCTTTCTTTCTTTCTTTCTTTCTTTCTTTCTTCTTTCTCTCTTATTATTATTATTTTTTTTTTTGGCAGAACTGGGGACTGGACTCTAGACCTTAAGTTAGCAAGATAGATTTTTTTCCTGCTTGGTCATTTCCTCAGCCCCTAAAAATATATTTAAATCTAGGTGAATACTAACATTAAGATAACTGCAGAAAATAACAAACAGAGCAGAACAGAATCCTACTCAGATCACTGAGAAAGCTTCTTCCGGGGTTACAAAACTAGCAAAAGATAGGAACAAATTCCTGTATCATAGAAGCAGGGAGTGTGCAATTTACAGTAAGAGGCTGTTTCTAGTTTAGAAGAGATTAATTTTCATGTGAGTGGTAGAGATCACAGTAGGGACTGAAATGAACACATCTATCTAAAAAGACCCTATTTGGGGGCAGCAAGGGTTCACTGGTTACTTTCTTTTTTTCTTTTTTAATGTTTGCATTTTTTTTAATTTTTTAAATTTTTTTTATTATTTTATTTTTTTTCCATTTATTTTTATTTTATCAAAATACAAATATCAATCAGACAGTTTCAAAACACCTTAACCATACAGAGTCGATGAATTAATACATAGCAAACTGTTTTCATAACATTTTGGTATTGTACAAGGTGCATACATGATATTATAATTACAGATGTTTTTATAGCTGAAATTATATCAAAAATTCAATAATTATTTACCTAGTGGATGACCATAGCACTAAAAGCTGACATAATATCCTGTCCAACCACCTTTAGTGCAGATCTTGCCTATCATAGAATTATGTAGAAGCACAGCGTTATCTATCCCAACTGTACTGTCTATACACACATAGGATGATTTTTTCTTTCTACAACCCTTCCTTTGTTTACACCTGTCAAAAGTGGGCACTCCATTGACATTCAACTACCTTAGGTGCTTGAACTTGACACCACAATCCAACACAGTCCAGCATTCTGCAACCATAGGGAGTTATTAAAAGAAATTGTCAACCATATCCATTTACAGCTCAGCTTAATATTATAGGCTCACGATGTATACTTCATTTTTATACTTTTATACTTTTCTGCTGGATGGTTAAGACCTAGGTAGATCAAAACTTATATACCAACACATGAACTTTATATTTCCTATGTGGTCATTGAAGTCTTCTCAGGGTTTATCTTGTAGTCCTACACATTATTCTGTAGTTCCTTTGTTTGTGTCATCCATGTGGATGAGTCATGGCCAATGCTTGACCAGATTGCTCTCTGTGAGAGCCTGAGAGAAAGTTTTCTCTTCATGTGACTCTCCCCAGGCACACTATAGAATTTCAATCTCTTTCCTCTGTGGCTCCACAATCTCCTTGCTCAGAAAATTTGGAGCTCACCTGAGTCTCATATTGCAGTACAGGTTCTCCTATGTCCTGAGTCTTCGCTGACCTTGAAAGAAAATCCTAACTAACAAGCAATCAGACAGAGGTCTACTGTCTAGAATATATAAAGAACTAAGATATAACAGGGCCCTCAAATTTAAAGACCCAATTCAGAAATGGGCATCTGAGATGAATACACACTTCTCAGAGGACGAAATTAAAGAAGTGAACAAATATATGAAAAAATGCTCCACATCCCTAGCCATTCATGAAATGCAAATAAAAACAACACTGAGATATCATCTCACTCCAGAAAGAATGGCTATCATAAGGAAATCAACCAACAACAAATGTTGGAGAGGTTGTGGGGAAAAGGGAACACTTCTCCACTGCTGGTGGGAATGTAGACTAATACAACCATTGTGGAGGTCAGTATGGAGACTCCTCAAAAGAATAGGACTAGAAATC
>PVKA01040332.1:0-18810 GCA_004027165.1 Ctenomys sociabilis | reverse complement strand
TACCACATCTTTTTCAACCATTCCTCATGTGATGGACATCTTGGTTGTTTCCAAGATTTTGCTATCACACATTGTGCTGCTATAAACATAGGTACACATATATCTCTATGATACAATGTATCCAGATCCTTTGGGAAAATTCCCAGTAGGGGGATAGCCAGCTTGAATGGGATTTCTAGTCCTACTCTTTTGAGGAGTCCCCACCCTGACGTCCACAATGGTTGTACCCGTCTACATTCCCACCAGCAGTGGAGAAGCGTTCCCTTTTCCCCAAAACCTCTCAACATTTGTTGTTGGTTGATTTCCTTATGATAGCCATTCTTTCTGGAGTGAGATGATATCTCAGTGTTGTTTTTATTTGCATTTCACGAATGGCTAGCGATGTGGAGCATTTTTTCATATATTTGTTCACTTCTTTAATTTCATCCGCTGAGAAGTGTGTATTCATCTCAGATGCCCATTTCTGAATTGGGTCTTTAAATTTGAGGGCCCTGTTCTATCTTAGTTCTTTATATATTCTAGACAGTAGTCCTCTGTCTGATTGCTTATTAGTTAGGATTTTTTTCAAAGTTTGTGGGTTGTCTTTTCACCCTGTTGACAATTTCTTTTGACATGCAGAAGCTCTTTAAGAAGAGTTGATCCCATTTGTTGATTCGTTCAAGAGCTTCCCGTGCGAATATATGTTTGTTCATGAACTCTTTACCTACCCTATGTCTTCAAGAGTTCCTCCTACTTTCTCATCCAGGAGATTGAGTGTTTCTGTTTTAATGTTTAGATCTTTAATCCATTTTGACTTTAACTTAGTGCATACTGATAGAGCTGGGTCAAGTTTTAGTTTTCGGCATGTAGAAAGCCATGTTTTCCAGCAACATTTGTTAGAGAGGCTATCTTTCTTCCAGCGAGCTTGTGTAGCCCCTTTGTCAAAGATAAGATGGGTGAGTGTATTCGTAGATGCCTCTGCATCTTCTAATCTATTCCACTGATCCTCAGGTCTATTTTGTTGCCAATACCATGTTGATTTTATCACAGTGGCTTTGTAGTATAATTTCGAATCAGCAATTGTGATGCCTCTTGCCTTGTCTTTATTGGCCAAGATTGCCTTTGCTATTCTAGGTCGTTTGTGGTTCCAAATAAATTTTAGGATTGATTTCTCCATATCTGGGAGGTATGTTGGTGGCAGTTTGATAGGGATTGCACTAAATTTGTACAGCAACTTTGGGAGTATGGCCATCTTAACGAGGTTGGTTCTTCCTATCCAGGAGCATGGAATATCTTTCCATTTTCTGAAATCCTCTATAATCTCTTTTCTTAGGGTATTGTAATTTTCCGTGAAAAGATTTTGGCTTCCTTGGTTAAGTGAATCCCAAGGTATTTCATTTTTCACGGTGCTATTGTGAAAGGTATTGTTTCTATAGTTTCCCTTTCAGTGTGTTTGCTATCTGTATAGAGGAATGCTATTGACTTCTGTGTATTGATTTTGTATCCTGCTATGCTACTGAATTTCCCTATCAGTTCTAGTAGTTTCTTGGTGGAATTTTTGGGGTCTTCCAAGTAAAGTATCATGTCGTCTGCAAATAGTGATAATTTAACTTCTTTTCCTATTCTTATTCCCTTTATTTCTCCCTCTTTTCTAATAGCTGTTGCTAAGGATTCCAAGACTATATTGAATAGGAGGGGTGATAGAGGACATCCTTGTCTTGTACCTGATTTAAGAGTAAAAGAATTCAGTTTTTCCCCATTTAGGATTATATGAGCTTTTGGGTTGTCATAGATGGCTTTTATCAAGCTAAGATAGAGTCCATCTATTCCAATTTTCTGTAGGACCTTGAACATGAATGAGTGTTGGACTTTGTCAAAGGCTTTCTCTGCATCAATTGAGATGATCATGTAGTGTATAGATTTCAGTCTATTAATATAGTATATTACATTTATAGATTTTTGAATATTGAACCATCCTTGCCTCCCTGGGATGAATCCTACCTGGTCATGGTGTATGATCTTCTTGATGATTTTCTGTATTCTATTTGTCAGGATTTTGTTCAGTATTTTTGCATCTATGTTCATGGGGGAGATTGGCCTATAGCTCTCTTTTTTGGTTGTGTCTTTCCTGGTTTTGGATTGAGTATTATACTTGCCTCCAGAAATGATTTTCGGAGGACTTTTTCCTTTTCAACTTCGTGGAAGAGTTTGTGGAGTGTGGGGATTATATCTTCTATAAATTTCTTCTAGAATTCAGCTGTGAATCCATCAGGACCTGGACTTTTCTTTGTCCGTAGGCTTTTTATTATGTTTTGTATTTTGTTGGCTGTTATCGGCTTATTGAGAGCTGTAATGTCTTCTTGATTCAATTTTGGTAATTTGTACCTTTCGAGGAATCTGTCCATTTCTTCTGTGTCTTCTATTCTGTGAGTGCAAAGATTCTCAAAGTAACTATTGATAATCTTCTCAATTTCCACTGGGTCTGTGGTGATTTCACCCTTTTCATTCCTTATTGCTTGTACTTGAATTTTCTTTTTCATGAGGTTAGCAAGAGGCTTATCAACTTTATTTAGTTTTTCAAAGAACCAACTTTTTGATTTGTGGATTCTTTGAATTGTTTTTTTCATCTCAATTGAGTTAATTTCTGCTCTAATCTTTATGATTTCTTCCCGTCTTTGCGCTCTGAGTTTTGTTTGCTCTTCTTTTTCTAGTTGTAGGAGGTGCAACATTAAGGTGCTAATTTGTTCCCTTTCCATTTTCCTAATGTGTGAGTTTATAGCTATTATTTTCCCTCTAAGAACTGCTTTCATCGCATCCCATACATTCCGGTAAGTTGTACTTGAATTTTCATTGAATTGTAGATATTCTTGAATGTCTTGTTGAATTTCCTCTACGACCTGTTGATTGCTGAGTAGGGTGTTTAGTTTCCATGAATTTAGCGGGTTTTTCTGGTTTCTTTTGTCATTTATTTCCAATTTCATTGCATTGTGGTCAGATAGTATGTATGGGATAATTTCTATTTTCTTGCATATACTTAGGCATGACCTCTGGACTAGTATGTGGTCTATTTTGGAAAATGACCCATGTGCAGCTGAAAAAAATGTGTATTCAGCTGTGGTTGTGTGAAACACTCTGTATATGTTCACCAGGTCCATTTGTTCCAAGCTCTGGTTCAGTTCTGCTACTTCCTTGCTAATTTTTTGTCTGGTTGACCTACCTTCTTGAGATAAGGGTGTGTTAAGGTCTCCTGTTAAGATTGTGTACTTAGAGATTAAGTTTTTCATGTCCCTTAAGATTTGTCTTACATAGTTGGGTGTTCCTGTGTTTGGTGCATAGATATTTATGAGTGTTACTTCTTGCTCTTGAATTTTTCCCCCCCTGACCAATACATAGTGGCCTTCTTTGTGTCGTTTGATCATTCTTGGTTTGAAGTTGAGACTGTCTGAGAACAGAATTGCTACTCCTGCTTTTTTCTGAGGTGCTGGGGCATGTAGTATTGTTTTGCATCCTTTGACTTTGAGCCAATGAATGTCCTTTTGTGTTAAGTGTGTTTCTTGTATAGAGCATATTGCTGGATTTTGTTTCTTAATCCACTGTGCCAGTCTATTTCTCTTAATTGGAGAATTGAGTCCATTTATATTTATGGTTATAATTGAAATGTGCTGACTTATGTTTGTCACGATATTTACCTGGTATTGTTTACTCCTTTGTAACCTGTGTTTAATTTACTGTCCTGTTTAGTGGGTTTCTTCCATTCTCTTGCATGGAGTTCTGGTCGTTGTGGTCTCTCTCTAGAACCTCTTTCAGCAGCCTGTGAGGGGATGGCTTTGTCATCATGAAATTCTTTAGTTGTTCTTTGTCATGGAAGTATTTCACTTCTCCATCAAACTTGAAAGAGAGTTTTGCAGGGTATAGTAGTCTGGGCTGGAATTTGTTTTCGTGTAGGACTTGAACTCTGCTCCATGCTCTCCTTGCCTTCATTGTTTGTGTAGAGAAGTCGGCTGTAATTCTGATGGCTTTTCCTTTGAATGTGAGCTCCTTCTTCTCTCTAGCAGCTTTCAGTATATTATTTTTGTGTTGGATTTCTGCGATCTTAACTACTATATGTCTCGGTGTGTTTCTACTTGGGTTGAGGTTATTTGGTGTTCTGTATGCTTCGGTGACCTGAATGTTGGATTGTTTCCTCATATTTGGGAGGTTTTCTGCAATTATTTCTCCCCAAATTCTTTTTATGTCATTTGTATTGACTCCTTCATTCTCGTTGATACCAATTATTATCACATTGTTCATTCTGGCGTCATCCTGCAGGTGATGGATTATTTTTTCCTGCATCCTCATTGTTTTTAAAGGATGCTTTCTCACCTTTTCACTAGCTGCTCTGTCATCTTCAAGATCTGAAACTCTGTCTTCGCTTTCACTCAGACGGTTTTGTAGACTCGTGATTGCTATTTTTAGTTCTTCTCTATCTCTTTGACTGTTTTTCATGTGTTCTATTTCTTTTCTGTATTGCTCCTTCAAGGAATCCATCATATTTTTGATCTCCTCAATTTTTTTATCCATATCTTCTTTAGAGGTAGCTATTAATTCTTTTTCTGCTGTGTTTCTTCCAAGTTGGATTTCCTCTGTATATTTCTGGACTTGTTTCGGTATTTCGGATCTTATGACTTCAAAAAGTTCTTTTTTGATTTCAGAACTTATTTCTGCTTTGAGTTCCTCATGATCTTTCTGCTGTTGTTTCTTTGCTTCAGATGCTGTTAATTCATATATATCAGTTGGAATAGTGCTCTCTGCACTTGTTCTGGGTGAGCATCGTTTGTCCACCCAATGTTTCTGGAATTCATTCTTTATTTCAGATTCTATGTATTCAAATATTTCTTTTTTAAATTGGGGAATTACTTCTCGTTTTATTTCCTCTATAGCTTTCTGCTGTTGTTCCTTTGCTGCTGTATCTGTTACTTCATTCTTTGCAGCTGAGCTAGTGTCCTCTGCCCTTCCTGATGGACTCGAGGTCTGAGATTGCATTTTTCCCCTTCTCTTTGTCATTTTGTATAGCACTGATCTTTGACCTTTGGTGTAGAGCTTTGGTGTTGCTATAACCTTAGCTTGTTATGAGATTCTGGTGCCAGTCTATTAAGTTTGAGATTTTCGAGGTATGCCTATCCTGGGTCTAGCTGTTGTGCTCGGTTCCTTTTTTGCTGTAGCTCCTTTGGTTCCCCTGTGTTGGTTCCTGGGGTCAGCCCTCCTGTGTCAGGCAAGTCGTTCCCCAGGTGGGTGGGCCTGGGCTTTGGTGGGTCTTCTGGGCTCACAAAAGGATAGTGGATAATCTTGTTCACTGAGTAGGCTGTACTGAGCTGGCCAGCTTGTGCTGGGTCCGGGTCTACAGGCCGTTGCCCGAGAAGGCTGGGAAAGGTCCGTCTGGTGCAGTGGGCCTGGAGCCCTCACTCACGGGCCAGGCTGTGCTGGGTTTCGGTCCATAGCATGGGATCGTGGATTGCTGAGAAATATCCCTCCAGCGTGGCAGGCTTGGAGTTCTCATTCCACGCCGACCTGCACTGGGTCTGGGGCTTTGGGTTGGGACCGGTAATCACCTGGAAATGTTTCTCTGGCACAGTGTGCCTGGAGCTGTCACCGGGCCACGGGGGGTGGCAGGCAGGTAATCCCTGGGAAATGTATCTCAGGCACGACAGGCCTGGAGTTCTACACTCACTGACCTTTGATGCCCAGAGAAACGGGGAAATTCCCACTCAAACAGTGGGCTTTAGGTCAGGGGATGCAGGGAGGTGTTGGTGAGCGGGTCCTGAGGTTTCAGGCCAGTCTCTGGCTTGGAGGGTTTGGGGACAGGGATTTGAGTAGCGCGTATGGGAAGAAGCCAAAGGCTCTCCCTCAGACTCACCACACTCTCACTGATCTGGGAAGCCTGGAGAGTCCTGTAGATTCGCTCTCGCAGGGAGAGCTTGGCGCGGGATCCAGGAGGCCGCTGGAGTCAGCCACTGTCTCAGGCCTGTCTCTGGCTGTGCGTGTGTGGGCGGGATGGAGGAAGATGGCATAGTCGGCCGCGCTGTCTCTGGCTGGTGTCAGGGGCTGGCCTGGTTAAATTTTATATTTCAGGAATACTCTTAATACATAGATAAAATTTTAATAATTAAGTTCACTGCTCCCACTACAATGTAATGCCATTAACTGTCTCTTCTGAAAGTTCAACAACTGAGGTTCAGAGAACAAAAATTAAAAAGATAGATGGGTTAAGAGGACAGCCAATGTTTTGGCCCTGATCCTCTGTGCTCTATGAGGACCCAGGATATCAGAGAAGCTTTGCTGCCAGGTTCTGGTTTTCTGACCAAGGAGATCATGGGACAAGTGATTCTGTGGTGTGCAGTGTGCCTGAGGAGAGTCACCAGGAGAAAACAAGCTTTCATAGAAAGCAACTGGATCAAGCAATGGCTGTGACTCATTCGTAGAGCTGGCACTGACAGTAGTACTGAAAGGCACTGTAATTGGTTCCAAGGTAAATCCTAAGGAGATTTAACTGACTTTGATAGATGACAAATTTTATAGAGACTGCCAAAATCCAAGTGACCATACAGATAAAACCAACTATAATTATGCTAGATTTCTTCTGTCAGGTCCACCAAACCTACCTCTTGAAGAGGGTTCAAAAATCTGTAAACTACAACAGGACTTCTATTGAAGCCAATAGATTTGGCTTTGGAGGGGGTTCCCGACTATCGTCTCTCTTTACACCGACCCTCCTCAGCTGGAAGCAGTTAAGATGAATACTGAGCCTAGCTGTCCCTAGCCACATTTAGGGATAGCTCTTAGAGGAAAAATACTACACGCAGCTGAATTAGTTTCACATATTGCTGGAATTTACACAGGACTAACGGGCAAAAAGACAAATAAATAATAGGATGGTAATATACAGTTAGTAACTTGGGAACAAGGCTGTTTGTATATTGGCAGGTCATAAAATCATCCCTGGAACAGACAGCAATAGAAAAAAGAGATCTTTAAATCTATGCTGAAGCCTGATGCTGCCAGACCCATCTTGGATTCTACGGTGGACTGATTATATTAACATTTTTGCTTTTACTTCTTACTTTAGCCTGCTACAGGTGACACCAAACCAGCAATGTTTCAACTGCTATGATTACAAAAGCAAAAAGGGGGAATTGATAGAGACTACTACAAAATGACTCTAAGCAATATTTGTATTAACCAAATGGCTTTTTTTTTTTTTTTTTTTTTTTTTTTTGTCTTTTTTGAGACAGGGTCTCACTATGCAGTTCAGGCTGGCCTTAAGCTCACTTTGTAGCTCAGGCTGGTCTCGAACTCACAACAATCCTCCTGTCTCAGCCTCCCGAGTGCTGGGTTTACAGGCATACGCCACCATGCCCGGCTGTCCAAATGGCTTTTCATTCTTGCTTGTAGCTCTGCCCAAGGCTTAGGCCTCTTGTTTGGAGATGGACGGCTTGTAATGGTGGGTGAAAGCATGGAGAGTCAGAGGGCAAGACCAGGCTATATAAATGGTTGTTTAGTTAGAATCTTTGGTTACCCTCCCTCATTACTAGTTTTTTCTGGGCCTTTCCTAACAATAATGGTTCTTTATGTCTGGGCCATGTCTGACTAACTGGATAAAATGTAGATTACAGTCCACAAAGGACAAAGTATAGATGCTGATTTTAAAAGGAGGTACCCAGTATACAGCAGAAAGAAAACTGTTGCCCTGTGAAGAGCTGCACGTGTCCTAAGAAAGGAAAGTGTGTTCTTGAGGAGGGAGTGATGAGGCAAGAGAGACTCCACTTTCTTCTGTAACTTCATTTTAACAACAACAAAAAAAATTGCCTCATAGCAATGAAACTTCTTACATATTTGAGGTGCTAAAGTTTTGAACAGGATAACATATAGAACTGAATACCTTATTTTAAAACAACACTAGCTCCAAGTCCTGATTGTAGAGCTCCTACAGTACAGATATAGTCATGTAAGAAGCCCTTACTAGCCAGTGAACAAACACGGGTATGGAATGAGTATTAAAAAGGAAGCAGTATTAAAATAAAGTGATTTAAAATTTGACAACATTTAAAGGAAAACAGCCCATCTTAGATTGAAAAGGTCAAATCAAGTGCCTGTCACTAGAGTGATTCAGAACTTCTCAAAAACTGGCACAGTGAGTGAGCAAGTTCATCCAGAGAATTCAAATCTTGAATTATTTTTATCTGAAAACTACTACTCAGAGCTTTGATTTTCCTCTTATTTGGGTGGGAAGCCAACCTAGCAGATGGAGCATAGGTAGGCTTTCCAGTGACTAGAGCAGAGTGTGTGTGTGTATGTGTGTGTGTACATATGGTGTGTATTTCCAGCTACTAACACAAAACCTTTCAGATTTGGAAACACTAATTCGAGTGTCTTCACTTACATAAAGATATTCAACCTCATACAATTTAAATATATTTTCTTATAAGAAGAACAATTATTTTCAAGTTTATCTTAAAATCATTTTGTATGTGAAGTTATTCATATGTTTAAAAACAATTTGAAAATCCTACCCCTTTATAAAAGGAAATTAAAATTTAAAAAACTCATGGGAGTAAAGCTTATTTTATTTATACTGAATGAAAAAAATGCAAAATATGTACTTTCTTGCATTAAAATAAAAATGCAATGTTTTTGACTGAATCAATTGAGATGACACATGCATTTCCTGCTAATCTCAGAAAGCTTTGTGAGCCTAGTAGGGGTTAGCATATTTCTTTGGGCCATCTGTGCACTCCTGTGATGTGTTTTAAACAGTAAATTACATTCAAATTGACACTGTTGCACCTTCATGAAGCATCTTGCACTACATTGCTGGCACTGAAACTTATTGCAAGTGTAATTCTCTTTTCTACACTATCTCATGTTAAATATATTAAAAGTTATACCATTTAGTTTTTTATATTGTAAAAGAATGTGATCTTTAAAGTTTTAGAGACTGCTCAGTTTGCTTTAATTCCCTTTAACTCTGAGTCTAGCAAAAAGAAGATAAATGCTAATAGAATTATTACTTGCTATGTAAAAATCTAGTTATTGATGCTGCCAGTGTTTATTTAAAAGATTGCAATTAAGGGCTGGGGAGATGGCTCAGTAAAATAAGTGCTTGCCTGGCAAGCGCAAGGGCCTGAGTTCAATCCCTGGTTCCCCCAAAAAATCAAAACAAACAAAAAAACGAGATTACAATTAGATGTTTATTAAGTCTCTGGAAATCAAATATATTTTTTAAATGACTTATATAAAAACCTCCTGTATGTCCTAACTTTCTAAAACTTGTTTTCTTCTGACGTCATCAGACATTCTGGGCTCTAATCATTTGTATAAATGAGCGCTTCCTGTGAAAAGCTTCACTCCACGAAGTACACATTTCCAGAAAAGATTATTCTATAACAATATAGAGCACTGTATACACAATTGAGCTCAATAAATGTGTGCTGACACAGAATATATATCTTCAAAACCTTTTCATCTTTCTAAAATATTTGAGTGATTTTGAAGAATTTTTTTTCATAACAATAAATCCTTTATAAGAAACTGTAGCATGAGTATTCAAGCGCCTGCAAGCAGGCGCAGGGACCAGGGCTCAATCCCCAGGCTTGCTGGGCCAGCTCTGCTCCCAGGGCACGCTGAGCATTGATTGAAACCAGGCATGGGGGTGCTCACCTGTAATCCCAGCTCTTGGGAGTTTGAACTCAGGTGGATTCAATAACATTAAAAACTCTACGAGTCCGATCTAGTAGAGACTCTGTAGACCCTGCCCTAAAAATACAGAAAAAAAAAAAACCAAAAAAAAACAAAGAAACTGTAGTTTGAAGAATTCTATCCAAACTCTTTACACATTACAAACTCTTTAAATTCTTATGTAAACAATACTCAAATCACAGTTTATCTGAAATTTTGCTTGAGGGAACGTCTTCTTTCCTGCCCCTCTGTCCGTGTGGCCTCTTGCACACCTGTTTCAAGCATGGCACTCAGGGAAACCCAGATGAGCCGCCAGCCTGCGGAAGACAATTTTTAATTATAGTCGGAGAAGTGCTAAAAGCATTCAGGTAACTATTTTTGAAAAATATTTCTTCTTTTGATGGGCCAGCCAGATAGCTCAGCAGACTAAAGCGCCTGCTGGGGGCCCGCTGACAGGAGAACGGAGACTGGGCGTAGTGGTGCGCCTGTGAGCCCAGCACTCGGGGGGCTGACCGCAGGAGAATCCTACGAGTCAGGTCTAGTAGTCAGACCCTGTGGACCCTGCCCTAAATACATTAAAATAATAATAATAATAATAATAATAATAATAATAATAATAATAAAAAAAATATTTCTTTCTTCAGACTAGTTATTAGCTAGCTATATTTCTGGAAAATTTACCTTTCTCTCCAACTAGTTTGTTTTATGTTAGATTTTCCTGTAGTACTATTATTTAGGTAACATTTATTATTTATTTTTATAAAGTAAATAATTGGAGGAATGACAGTCCTTTATTCTTCTTGGAAGAACATTCTCCAAGATGATTTTTTAATATTATTGAACTATTTGCTCAGTATATTCTTTCTGTAATGAAAATTGATCAAAAAAATCTATCAGTGGAAAACTGGTAAATAGGATGTGGTCAGACTTTGATGGGCAGGATTTTGGCCACTGGATTGGCCTTGCTCCTGTCATGAACATAGAAATGTGTGAACTTGGTACTGACCTATTTCTTCATTTTTTTAATTCAACCTGAGGTCATGTTCATCTTTACAAACTATCAGTTCAAGTACCAATTCTAACTTTATATAACCACTTTTATACTTCCTCGTTTTGTGATTAGTTATTTTATTTATTTATTTATTTTACATTTTTATGGCAACACTTTACCTTACCTCAGTACAGATGAAAGACAAAATGCAGAAATAAAACAATCTGGTACTCTGGAAGCTCAAGCATGTACATGACATGGTAACATTTTGAGTTGTAAATACAGACAATGCAGATAAACTCAGATTGTGTCACTGAAGATAATTATAGAAGTACATACTTTCATGAAAAAATAGGTTTTAATAGAGCTCTTATCTACATTTTCCTTTCAAAGTTTAATGAATTGCAACCATATATGAACTCAAAATTATTGGTAATTTTCCCTATTTATATAAAAAGAAATAAGCTAATAAAGTGTTGCCACAAAAATTTAACATAAATACATAACATAAACAAATAGTCACAAAAAGAAAAAATGTGAAAGAGGCTTGTAAGATGATTCCCAGGAAAACAACTGTCATTTAACCTTGAAGCACCTGAGAACAGCCACATAATGTGAGAAAATACTTTGACATTAGCAAACTTTATTGTTCCTATATTTGAAATTAACTTTATTTACTAGGATTACTATATTTCTTATGGAAAATTACTTCAAATTGGAATTCCAAATAACCTTTTCCCTCAATTTTATAAACAATCTCCATTCCAAGAGACTATTCTGAGTGAAGTCATAGATCAGTACTCACCTAAGACTAGGGTCTCTTGCTTGGCAAAATGTCCAACAGCTTGGAATTTCCTAATAGTCATATACCTGGGATAATCATTTTTATCACCAGGTCTCCTGTCTGATTGATAATGGATCCATGTAACATGGCATCAGTATCTGAAAATTTTTGTTTAACTTCCCTATCTCACACCAGTTACGTGTGAGAGTAATTGATCAATGCTAAATCTGAATGGCTGCTAGTGGAAACTAAAAGGCAGACATTTCTCAGTGGGGATAAGAAAACCTTGTGGCTTAATTGTCAAGCATGTTTTATATACTTTTCAAGATTTGGAATAATTCTTAGTACGCCAGTGCCGGCAAGTCTCCAAACTAGACCCCTGCCCAGCTAGGTGAGAAAACCTCTCCATGTAGATCTGTCATCCACACCCTCAGGAGCTCAGGGGTCAACCAGAAGCTGTGGGTATTTTCCTCAACACAGCTTAGCCAGGCAGCAGCTGCCCCGCAGAACTCAGCTTGCAGAGAGCTCATTCTGCAAACCCCCACAAGAGACATGCTGTGCCTTTCAGCATCCCCTGTGCCTTACCTGCCCTGCCTATAACCTAGCCCTATACCCCTACTCAGAGACCCCAAATTTTGTGCCTCCATTGGCACTGTGTCCTCTTCCCTATCTAAACTCCTCTATAAAGCATGCCCTCCTGGCTTGGGGCCAATAGTCTTCTTGTCCTTAGCTTGGCTGCACAGGGCCTGAAAAGAAAGTCATCAAAAATTGCTTAAATTCTGCCCCTCTCAGTGTTCACAACTGTGCCTCAGTTTACCCCTACAAGTACTTTGTGTGTTTTCTACAAATGATGAAGAGGAAGAAAGGAAAAAGAAATGGAAATAATAAGTGGCAAGATGGGCTTATAATTATTGACACTTTGTTAAATGTCAAAAGAAAATCAAACTCTTTCTCAATAGCCCATCAAATTTCCATTCAGTAAAATAATTCCACCTGTCTCCTCAAAACTTGGTATACTGAATTTTCCCATAATATAGTTCTCTGACATATTCAATAAGTATCACTTAGTGATCCTCTTTAATGTGTCATTTTTATGTACACTTTAACAAATCATATCACTTTACACCTGTTTAGAAATAATTTATTCTCATAGATTTCATTAAGTTGACTTCTCAAAAAAAAAAAAAAACTTGTGTAACTTCTCCTTTCTCTAACCAAATTGAATGAATTGGAATGCATTAGTGCTCTATATTTCCTCTGAAGAAAGCTGGCAGATATTGATGTCTTTCTGCTTAGGGAACAGTTAGAAAGTATACTGAGAGGCTGTCAGGAATCTGAGGAGCCGCTCTAATTGATGGCCATGTGCTTAAATATCACACTGACTATAAAATACTGTCCCATTAACAAAATGACTTCCAAATTCACTGGCAAGATTGTTCAAATAAATTTTATTTTTTTATCAAGAAGAGAGAATTTTAGATTTCTTTATAAACAGTAATATAAAAAGTTTTCCTGTGAATTATCTGTGTTCATTATAAACTGAAAATTACCAACAAAAATATAATTGATGCTAAAAACATATGAATAATTCAACCAATTATAAGTGAAACTATTTTTCCAGTCAAGAAGATGAACAAGTTTGGTATTTAGTTGTAGCTACAGGAATTTTCGACATCTTTGAGACTTTTGATGATTATTATATAAATTTCACTTTATATTGTTGATACCAAAGTCCTAATTCATATATATGTATTTAATATATATAAATGAAAGATTAAACACTATTTTAAATATATTACTTATTCATATATATACAGAAGATAGAATAGAATATTTCCTATCAAAATTATTTTAAATACATTGATTATAATTACCTTTACATTAATCATTGATTAATTAATTATTTTATTTTATTTTTTTGCAGAACCAGGGATTGAACTCAGGCCCTTGCACTTGCCAGGCAAGCACTTATTGTACTGAGCAATCTCGCTAGCCCCTCAATAGTTAATATTGATTATTAATAAACTAACAAGTAACTATTATTAATTATTGTTATAGAAGTTTGATAATGAGTGCAAAGGATTTACGTATGACAGAATTGTTTTTATTTTATTATATTATATTTAATATAATACAGTACAATATGAATATATCAAATGTCCTATCATCATCACTAAGAATTAAGTTCACATTTTTAAACTGAGAGAGTAGTCAAAGAATATGAAGAACAATGGAGAAAATCTGAGTAGAGAAAGTACACAAATCACATATATAGAAGCTCTTATACAAGATGATAAACAGGGTTACTGGTCTTAATTCTGGACTTGTATGGATAGTAATTTTAGTAACCGATGCATGATTTTATTGGATCTATGTCATACATAAATTATTTACATTTAAGCATGAGCAATTACTCAAATATCACATCCTGGCACAGACCTGGTAAGAACAGAAAGTGTTTGATAAAGGAATGTGAATAAATAATTACCTAAACATGCTGTGGAATAGTATAGCAACAAATTGATAATTCAATTTGTTGAATTATCAACAATGTAATGTAAAAGTATTCAAATGTAGAAGTAAATATGAAGAACATATAATGTATCATCATATTGATAAAATTATATATAAGACCTATTGTGTAATGTTATATAACAATATATTGTTATGCTTTGGATCTACAGTGGCCTCCAAAACCCCGTGTGTTTGGAAGGTGACTGTGGCTCACTGTGGCTGACTTGGCATTAGAAATCAGAGCAGTGGGACTTGGAGGGACCCATGTCCCTCCCCGGCTCCTCCCGTCTCTCTTGACTTCCTGGCCACCATAACTTGAGCAAGTTTTATGCACCAGACCCTTCTACAGTGCTGTTTCTGCCCTGAAGCCATCTGGCTATGGATTGAAATCTGAGACAGAATAAATTTCTCCTTTATTTTATTTATTTATTTATTTATTTATTTAGTGTTTTAGGGAAGGGTCTACAGGTGTTCAAGGTCTCACTACTAGATTGCACTCAGTGATCCGCCTGTTTACAGCCCCCCAAAGAGCTGGGATTACAGGCGCACACCACCATGCACACTCTGTCTCAATTGCCATCTCAACGGGCCCTGGGGGTAGGGCAGGTATGGCCGGCTTGGGGAAATTTCTCCTTTAAATTGTGAATATCAGGTATGGTGTCTCAGCTCTGAATACATACATACATATATGTACATTTTCATTTAAACACAAAATGAACTTACAAAATATTGAATAAAACACAAAAAAACTAAGATTGCTACAATGTGACAATCCAGTGTTCTGATAAGGATAGACATGCAATAGCAATGACATGGCCTAGGACCTTTGAGAGCTACAGTACATTTTGGAAATCTATACATAACACACAGACTCACATGTGTCAAAAATACCAATGAAAACAAGATAAAAAAAAAAAAACAAACATAACACAAATTTAAATGCTGATTGAGCTTCGTGTCATAAACTTCCCAACTGGAAGGATTAGTGGAATACATTATTAGCCATTAAGAATTGAAAATTGTAAGCAGAACTTCATCATTAAAAACAATGTTGATAACAAACAGAGAATGCATTTGTGACTAACTTCACCACTTGGGAAGTGCTATTTTAAACATATTTTTGAAAATATGAATGAGATTCAATATATTTGCCCCTTCAATACTCATAATAAATTAAAATAATAATAAATATTTCAAATAGGAAGGTTGTGAAGATTAAATAAATTCAAACATTGAATATTCAGTCCATACTGGCACATAGTGCAAAATTATATCATTGGGCCACTGTTATCATTATTACTGATGTGCACTGTTTCTGGTATTTTGTGAAGGTCAAATGCACAGGAACATGAAAGGAATGTGGCTCCTGCCTCACTCAGGGCAACTCACCAATTCTGTTAGAACAAGAATCCACTGACTGGGGACCACCCACTTGGGACCTCCTCCTGTCCCTCTCTTGGACAGGAGCTTTCTTGCCCTCAATAAATCTATTCTGCTCATAAAAGAATCCATTGACTAGTTGCCAAGTGGTGAGTGCGTGAGCATCCAAATCTAAGGCAAAGGCGGGGGAGATAGCTCAGTAGAATAAGTGCTTGCCTGGCAAGCACTGGGTCCTGACTTCAGTCCCTGGTATGGGGAAACCTTGAACAAAATCTAAGGCAAAAGTCAGTCACAAGCGAATCTGCATGATAGTAGGCCTCTTAGGAAGGCTGCAAGTGTGCTTTGCAAGAACCCAGAGCTGATGCAACAAAGCATCAGTGGCTGCTTCGTTCATTTCTCTTCAGGAATGCCATAAAATCTCACTGATTTTCACTTTAGCTAAGACAAAGTATTACTAGTAATGTATTGAGGGATTTATGAACACTACTGAATTGTAGTTCATTTCCTAAAGAATTGCCATATTTAGATTTTATACAGCATTCTGCTAATGATTCAGGGAAGTAAAACTCCCGACCTGACCTGAATGAGTTCGTGTTCTCTAAAACCGAAGAATGAACAAACGGAGGTTGAGGGTAAAACTTCATTGGAAAGAAAAGCTTCTGTCGGAGAGAGACAGAAGGGGGACCCGAGCAGGTTGCCCGGGGAAGCTGTCTCTTTTAGAGACTTTTATAGCGTAAAACCATGTGGGGCTAAGGTGGAGAGAATGGGAACTTGCTTAGGTGGACAAGGGGTGGGACAAGACTATGGTCAACCAATGGGATTACAAGCACCATTGCTCAGGTAAAGTTGATTATGCCCAGGACCAAATGGGGAAGTGAGTCATGGAGTAAGAGGGCATGAATACGGGCCAGGGTTTCTTCCTGTTGGGGGCTGGATTATGGGACAGGGTCTCCTCCCCTTGGGGGTTGGGCTAGTCACTCACTTGGGTCTTTCCAGGTGATGGATACCTGTTTAGAATATCAATCCCAGGAGCTACTTTTTTAGCATTTGTTTGGCCTTTAGGTCTGGTTTACAGCAGGAGCACCCATCTCTCCAATAGTTGTCTTTGTCTTCTGTGTTACCTCCTTCAGAAGGCGTGGCCCTGTCTAACTGCCTATAATATTTCTATCTAATTTGGCTACCTGTAACACCAAGACTAGATTGTCACTGGGCAATGTGGCGGAGCTCCTACTTGCATCCACCTTCACAGATGAAAGAGATCTTAACAGTTTTTATAATGTGGCATTTTAGAATAAAAAATGTTGTCTTAAGTATGCTAAGAGTTTTAATTATTACATATATATGTAGATGCATTATTCTGGTATTGACTCACCAATCATTCAAATTTGATAGCAATAATCTAAATATTTGATAAAATTATTTTCAAAGCAATTTGATATTTCATTGAAAAATACATGCACTTTCAATTGCTTCTGATCTGTTTAAATTTACAAAACTATTTTAGCAATAATTTTAACAATGATGATAAA
Source organism: Ctenomys sociabilis (assembly GCA_004027165.1). Lineage (NCBI taxonomy): Eukaryota > Metazoa > Chordata > Mammalia > Rodentia > Ctenomyidae > Ctenomys > Ctenomys sociabilis. The sequence continues at coordinate 1,922 of PVKA01040332.1, read as the reverse complement.
TATTCAGTTTTGATTATGATATTTAGGGGGCTTGCCCATTAACTCAGTTGTTTAAGTGACTGATTAAACAAAGTAATCTGGATGCTGTGGTTCAATCCCCAGATCCTCAAGCCTTACCAGGCCTGCCCTGAAGGCTACCTGAGCCAGCCAAAACAAACAAACGAACAAAAAGTTTACGATTATGATATTTAAAGAACAACAAAACCCTTTTGAATAATAGGATTTTTTTGTCAAATAAAAGACAAGGCTATAATTACATAAATTCCACAGCATATACTAAAAAAAAGCCCCAAGAAGTGCAATATTTAAAGATATATGTCAGATTTATTTATTTTTTATGGTCTCAGTGCATCCATTTTCCTACAAATGACTCAAGTTTATCCCTTTTGTCATAACAGAGCAGTACTCCACCAGGTATAAATGCTGCATTTTCTTTATAATGTATCTGTTGGTGGACATATAGCACATTTCCAAGATTTAGCTCTTATAAATATTAATGTGCAAGTATCACTGTAATATGGTCTCTAACTCTTTTGGGAAGATGCCTAGAAAGGAAAAGATTGGATCAAATGAAATTTCTAGTTCTAAGGGATGGGGAGATGGCTTAGTAGAATAAGCGCTTCCATGGCAAGCATAAGTGCCCAAGTTCAATCCCCAGGTGCCTTTTTCCTGCAGCCATGCCAGTATTGCTTATTGCTTGTTTTCTTGATATGTTCTTTTTGAGTTAAAATAAAGTCTTAGTGTTGTTTTACTTTGAATTTTTTAAAACACACCTATGCTGAACTTTTCTTCATGTATTTAATAACCAATGTATTTCTTCTGTGAAGTGTCTATTCAGTGCACTTCCTCATTTTCAATTGGATCTTCCTTTTGGAAACTCTAATTTTTTTTTTTTTAGTTCTTTATATATTCTACATATTTATCCATTGTCCGAGGAATAACTGGCAACATGTTTTTCTCATTCTGTAGGTTTTATTTTCACTCTTGCTGTCCAGGAGCTTTTATCTTTGTACGATTTTATTTATTATTTCTTAGTAATATTTTCTATAAAAGTGAGGATTCTGTTCAGAAAGTCCTTGCCTACACCTATGGTTTCAAGAGTTTTGCCTATTTTATATTCCAGCAGGTTGTTTCTGTGTTAACTTTGGATTTTAGGGCATGATGAGTGAGCTTGGTCTAGATTCAATCTTCTGCATGTGAATTGCCAGTTTTGTGGGCTCAAATTATTAAAGAAATTTTCTTTTCTCTGATGTGTGTTTCTGATTTATAAAAGGCTGAATATTTGAATATGTTTGGGGTTTACATCCACTATCTTGTTCTATTGATCCTCATGTCTGTTTTTGAGCCAGTACTGTGCAATTTTTATCGCCATAGTTTGTAACATAACTTTAAGCCCAGGACTAGAATGTTTTCTGATTTGCTGGTTGCTCAGGACTGCTTAGCTATTCTCAGTCTCTTCTGTTCCTTATGAATTTTGGGATTATTTAATCCATTTCCATGAAGAATGCTATTGGTATTTTGGTAGTGTTTATTTTATATCTAGTTGGAAGTGTGCCCATTTTTACCAAAGTGTTCTGCCTCTCCATGTTTTTGATTTCTCTTTCTTTCTTTCTTTCTTTCTTTCTTTCTTTCTTTCTTTCTTTCTTTCTTTCTTTCTTTCTTTCTTTCTTTCTTTCATCTCTCTCTCTCTCTCTCTCCCTCCCTCCCTCCTTCCCTTCCTTCTTCCCCCTCCCTCCCTCCCTTCCTTCCTTTCAATATATTTGGTACAGGGTCTCCCTGCACAGCTCAGACTCAGAGTGACCCTCCTGTTTTCAGCCTCCTCAGTGCTGGGACTACAGGTGTGCACTGTCACACCTGTCTCAGGCTGGCTCAGTGCTCTGGGGACAGAGCCAGTGCTGCAGGGCCAGTGGTGCTGGGAGGCA
>PVKA01040331.1:0-18844 GCA_004027165.1 Ctenomys sociabilis | reverse complement strand
AGTGAGACCCTGTCTCAAAAAGACAAAAAATAAAAAATAAAAAAATAAAAAAATAAAAATAAAAAATAAAAATAAAAATTAACTGATCAGCCGGGCATGGTGGCGCATGCCTGTAATCCCAGCACTCGGGAGGCTGAGGCAGGAGGATTGTTGTGAGTTCGAGACCAGCCTGAGCTACAAAGTGAGCTTAAGGCCAGCCTGAACTGCATAGTGAGACCCTGTCTCAAAAAAAAAAAAAAAGACAAAAAAAAAAAATAAAAAATAAAAAATAAAAATTAACTGATCTTACTAGTTCATTTTACCCTTATACATCTGATCCTTGTTTGTCCATCTAGACATTAAAATGCTAGTCAGTATGGAAGTTCATGGTAATTCAACATTTTCTGGTTTGCTTCACATCAAAATTTTCTAACTTTTAGTTTCCAACTTGTATCTTTGGAAAAAGCCTTTGTGTATTAAATAAAGACAAGAAAGCAAAGCTTGCATTCAACAATACAAAATTTGAGTGTTCTCATTAGGACTGATTAGGACAATAATCAATGTACATGAAAAGAAGTCACTGATTCAAAAAAATAAAAACTTTTCTAGGGGGCAGACAAGTGTCTTGTTTTGTTGCCCAGCCTGGGTTCAAACTTGGGATCCTCCTGCCTCAGCTTCCCAAGTAGCTTAGATTACAAGTATGTACCACTATAAATAGACTGAAAGGTGAGTTTTTAAAGCTTTACATGCTTGGGCAGTGATGGCAAGCTTTTTAGGGAAGAGGGCCAAACCTGCAAACCAGAACCTACTTGTTTCTCACCAAGTGTCAAAACTGCAATTCAACCTGAACACTGAGGTGTTTTTTGTTTTTTGTTTTTTGTTTGTTTTTTTTTGGGGGGGGTGGTAAAAACATTAACATCTTTTGTCTTAAAAGAAAAAATAACATGTATGCCATAGGTGCCCTCCCACTGCTCTGGGGGAAGGAAAAGACAGGGGAAAATAAAAAAGAATGATACAAATGTATCAACTCCCCAAGATGAATGTAATTATTACTATTACTATTTTTTTTCTTCCAGAACCAAGGATTGAACTCAGGCCCTTGTGCTTGCTAGGGAAGCACTTATTCCCCTGAGCCATTTTTCCTCAGCCTCATGAATGTAATTATTATATACTATAAAAATGCGCTAATATTTTTAACATTAAAACAAAATACATTTACAGCTCAAATATCTTTCTTGCAATATCTGTAGATACTCTTAATGACATTTACAGTGCAGAAAGAGCAAAGAGCCAGGAGAAAGAAAACAGAATCCTAGTTCTGCAACTTAGCTTGCTGTCTAATAATTACTTAACCACTTATCAGTCCAATTATTTTAATACAAGAAAACCAAAAACTGCACATATTTCCATTGATTTTTATAAGATGATATACCAGGAAATATAAAGATGACAAACTTTAGGACACTTGCTCAGGTGACACTTGGGATAATCAGTAAACAAATGTTCTGCCCAAGGACCCTTGGAACAAGCTATTAGGTGGTTAACAGGGCTGCAATAAAAGTTAAACCATAAAGCAACAAGAAGAGCTGGCAAGAAGACATAAGCCATAAATCTTAGCAGTTCTTACTGTTACTACTACTATTACTACCTCCTCTTCCTCCTCATATTCCCCCTCCTCCTCCTCCATCATCATCATCATCTCTGGTAGGGTCCCTACTTATCTCCTGGTAACTTCAAACTTCTGTTATTTTTTTAAAGCCTAACGAGCTCAGACCTTTAACTTTTAGCAAATGACCTGGCTTTGTGCTCACTAGTGAAAATACACAAGATAGGCAGACCTATCTTTCTATTTTTACTAGAAACAGAAAGTAAAATGATGACTATCGAGACTAAAGAAAGAGAAAATGAAGGTTTTTTTTGTTTGTTTGCTTGTATCTTTTTTTTTCATTTATTTTTATTTTATTAAAATACAAATGTCAATCACACAGTTTCAAGACACCTTAACCATACACATTCGATGAATTAATACATTGCAAACTGTTTTCATAACGTTTTGGTATTGTACAAGGTGCATACAAGATATTATATTTACAGATATTATTTTAGCAGATATCTCTTATCAGTGAATTAAGAGTGTAGTTGCTTACTTATCTTATTTTTTATACCTGAATTATATCAAAAATTCAATAATTATTTACCTAGTAGATGACCATAGTATGTTTGCTTGTATCTTTGTTTAATGTATTTGGTACAGGGTCTCACAGCAGCTCACAATCCTCCCGTTTACAGCCTCCCCAGTGCAGGAATTATAGGTACGCGCCACCACACTGGGTCTCAGCAGCCTGCTCAGTGCACCTGGGAGTGGGGTTGGCATGGCATGGGGTGCAGAGCATTGAATCCTGGTCCCTGCGCTTGCCTAAGCAGACGCCTAGTCCATGAGCTATTTCGCCCACCAGATGAAGTTGTTTTTTAATAGTACAGAGCTCCAGTGTTGCAATATGAAAAGTTCTCGAGATTGCACAACAATGTGAATGTGCTTGATACTACTGAAATGTGTACCTAAAATGGTTTCAATCATACATGTTATGTGCATTTTAACTACAAAATAAGTAAACGAATCAAACTGTACCAGCTCAGTGTCACCCCAATATAACTGACCCTAATATTTTCCCTGACTTTATTCTCTGGAATCCTATTCAAATTCAATGTAAAGCTGGGCCTGGTGGTGCACACCTGTACGCCAGCACTTGGAAGCACCAGGCCCAGCAATCCTGCTTCAGCCTCAGGTTACCATGAGTTTGAGGCCAGGCTTGGCTGCATAATGAGTTCAAGACCAGCTAATTATATAGTGAGTCTCTATCACAAAACTAAAATAAAATAAAGCCCTGCATTATGGCTTGTGTTTAGATATTCCCCCAAAGCTATATGTGGTCATAGGTAGCGTTTTTTCAGAGGTGGCTAAATCTAAAGCCCGTGAGAATAGAATTGATTCATGGTGCAATGCTACGCACAAGGGCACTAGGACGAAGGGTGCAAATGCTACCTGTCCTGAGAGGCCTGTATAAAATAAAAGGGGCAGAAATATGCTGCTCAAGTCCCTTGCTTGTTCTTGCTGTCTTTGGCTTGCTGTGAACTGGTTCTCCTCTGCAATCCCCCTCTGTCGTGCCACTCTGCTTTGGAGCCACCTGATTATGGACTGAAACCCCTACAAACTGAGCTAAATAAGCCTTTCCCTCCTTGACTTTGGGTGTTGGTACTAATACTAGAATTCTCTTTTATGTTAGGGTAATAATGTCAAGAGGACACGGGGGTCAGGGAGAAGGATATGAGAATAAACCAATAAAGTAAAGCATGGCGTCTTGCCCAAGCAGGTCTCCAGTCCATAATGCCCAGCCAGGAGCACCATTTCCTCTACGTTCCTTGTTATAAATCCAAATGCTTCTCAGATGATACATGCTGCCATACAGTTTTCTATATTGGCTTTAAAAATCGGTAAGGTCTTTCAAATGCAAAGTGAGCTTTGGAAACAATGTGGGCAGGCCAGGAACTAACACCAGAATTTTAGAGCTCACCACACACCTTGCACTCAGTACTGTCTTACCACTTCTTCAAGAGAAGGCTGTGGCTGGTGTCACACCAACACAAAACATCCTTCTAAATCCCAGCAGCACCCAGAAAGAATCAAACCAGCTTTCTGAGACCTCCAGTACTAAACACAATGCAATGTTTTAGTAAAAACCAAATCACAGTAAGTTAAAACTAATGCTAGCCCAGGATTTTTTATAAATTGTATCTTAAGATCCAAAAAAGGGTTGGATAAATTAAAAATGAAAAGTCACATTTGGCCCTGTGGGACTGCTAACTTCCTACCACTATGGACTTCCAAAATAAAATCCCATATGCAGACTCTGACACACAATTAAGACAAGGCAGGACAAAGAACAAAGGTAAGGCTTTAACTCGGGCAAGATTCTTTCTGCAAATCTGCCTCAAAAAGGTAGCTAAACCCTACTATACAGAGTAAACAACTGAATAGAAGTTATTCTATTCCAATAACTTCTGACTCTCAAAATCTTACTACATACAGCCCAAAATGACTAACATGTAAATTTTGTTGAAAAAAGGGTGAAAAAAAAGCCATATGTGGTCATAGGTAGCATTTTTTCAGAGGTGGCTAAATCTAAAGCCTGTGAGAATAGAATTGATTTTTTCCCCCACTTACAAAAAAGTAAACTAGAAATAGGAGACACCATGTAATAAGGCAGTAAGGCATTCTTTATTCTAGGGGTACAGCCACATGCAGGAAAGCCAAGATGGCGCACATTAATTGTACAAGCTCGCTGGCAGGAATACAAGGTATTTCCCAATACTAATCACTGCAGTGGTCCTCAAGGCAGCTAGCAGCAAATCTATGTTGTGTCGATGTTGCAAAGGGAAAACTTCCCGGAATAAATAGAGGCCACGAGTGTCTAGACTTAAGGGAGAACCCTGCCAACAGGAGAGTAGGTTCCTGGTTCAAAGGATAAATTTGTTTTTTTTTTTGAGAGCCAATGGTAGAGAATGTGCCAAATGAGGCCCAAAGGCTGGAGGGCGAAACAGAATGTGGGCACAGCCTCTGCACACACCGATGGTACAGAGGAGCACATTGTTTGAAAAAGGACATGCTAATTTATCTTGGTCCCTAGATTCTTCAGGAGTATAAAGCATCAGTAAACTCCTACATTTCTGTATCTGAACAGGGGCAGGCTCTCTGGCTCCCAACTCTTCCATATTGGTGTTCCTGAAGGCCCTCTGCACCCTTCTCAGTGATTTAGAAGTCGGTGCACCTGCATCACGTTCCTGACAGTCACCCGCCTACTCCCAGCTGCTCATCAGACCTGGTGGGATAAAGTAGTAACTTCCTAATTAAGCTGCATCCAAGATCTCCTCCTCTACCTCTCCAAACCATTAATCCTTCACATTCCATTAATTTTCTTCTACAATGAAAGCTGTTTCACAAAATATCAGTGTTTATTATTTACATTTATTTTGTACTACATATTGTGCTTCATATCTCATTCTCACTTGAGGAAGGCATTATACCTGTTTCACAAATAAATTAAACCAAAGCTCAAGGCTTAGCCAAGGTCAAAAGGAAAGCAAGCAGGGCCAGGGAGATAGCTCACTAGAATAAGTGTTTGCTTGGCAAGTGCAAGGGCCTGAGTTCAATCCCCAGCTCTGCCAATAAAAAAAAGGAAAGCAAGCAAGCTAGTTATCATGAGCCAAAGGGCTCACTGTTAGGGATTATCTCTTAACCACTAAGCAAAATTTCCTCATAAAGAATGCTTTCTAAAACCTGAGGGAATGAGTACAGCCCAGTATAAATCTGCTGCTCTAGTATCTAAAATTATTACATATCATTATTTCATCCACACCCCTGGCTAGGCCCTTGCCCAGCCACACACATTTTGCTCCTGCCCCCAGCACATTACCAGTACTTCTCATTCTATTTCCTAATAGTTTGTTAGTTCCTTTGTTTGTTTTCTTGAAGGATTTGATTTTTTTTTCTTTTTCTTTTTTTTTTTAATCTTTTATGTAATCCAGGCTTCAACTCACTATGGAGCCCAGGCTGGCCCTTAACTCATGATGACCCTCCTGCCTCAGCGTGCTGAGTGCTGGAAGCACAGGGGCACACCACGAAACGTAGCCACAATACTGGTTCTGTGGTCCATGTTATTGTAGATTTCCATGACTCCTGTAGCCAAAATTAATTCCGCCTCCTTCTCTGATTTCTATGGTAGTTTTTCATTCCTAATTGTGCATGTATGCACAAACATATACACATCCATACACGTGTTACCAATCTTACTACATTCTCAATAGACTAATCTTCATTGCATTTTTACTATTTCTGTTCCTATATCTTCCTTTCTTATCCACTCCTTAAATATATTAACTGCACTGACTTGTTTTAATTTAGTGTAGGGCTTTTTCCTACACCTTATACAGAGACAGTCACAGTTGTGGCTAGTAGTACCCTGAAGCTTACGGCCGAAAAACTAGGATTCAACAAGTACTGCTAAGGGACCAAGTATAAGCAACAAAGCTGAATTTTCAGCTACATACTGAAGATCAATTTGACTTGTTCTCCTCTCCCCATTCTAGTACAACGCTTTCTACAGACACTATCTATTTATTTATTTATTTATTTATTTATTTATTTATTTATTTATTTATTTTGGCAGAGCTGGGGATTGAACTCGGGTCCTTGCACTTGCCAGGGAAGTGCTTATTCTACTGAGCCAACTCCCCAGCCTACAGACACAATTTATAAAAAGACAAATCACATATATGCCTATAATAACCATTTACTATATACACATAATTTAATACTGTTTTTTCTCTCTACGATATCTTATGGCTTAATCACAGAATTATCAGCTTAACTGCAAACTTTTTTTTTTTTTTTTTTTTTGTTAGATAAGGTCTCACCATGTAATTCTTTCTGGCTGGTCTTGAATTTACTACATAGTCCAAGGAGGACCGGAACTTGTGGCAAGCCCCCTGCCTCAGCCTCCAGAGTGCTGCAATTATAAGTGTGAACCCCATGCCCAGAAGATACACGTTTACATGCATTAATTTTTAGAGGCGCTCCTGTCAGCTGAGCATTAAACAGGTAAAATAAAACTATTCCTGTTTTATGATCTAAGTAAACTAGGCATAATAGTACACACCTGAAACTCAGTCACTCAGGAGGCTGAGGCAGGAGGATTGCAAGATCAAGCCCAGCTTGGGCAACTTAGTGAGACTCTGTCTCAAAATTAATAAAAAATACTAACTTTTAAGGACTGAGGCCGTATGTAGCTCAGTAGCACAGAGTATGCCTACCACTGCAAAGCCTAGAGTTGACCCAAAGTATTGCAAACAACAAACAAACTCAGGAACCCAGAAACATTTTAGAGATTAGCTAATCTCTTTTCTCTAGCCCTAAAATCCAATCTAAAGTTGCTATAATTGATCATATTTTTAAATTATGAAGTATTCCTTATAAGAAACCAATACCTAGTTTTGAAGAAAAAAAAAAAAGAAGTGAACAATATTTGAAATTTTCAAGCCAAACCTTTGTTCTAAAACACTAACAACGCTATCAGTAAGGAGATAGGAAATTAATAAGGAAAAATCTACATATGAAAGCATGTTAATCTTGTTTTTGCTGAAAACTACTTTAAATGAAAAACATTTTAGACTTGCAAGGGTTAGGTCCCTGGTTTCTAAAGCCAAGTCCTGCTCCATATGAGCTTTTGACCCTAGCAGAGTTGCTGGCCTTTGCTCCACCTCAGTTTCCTCACCTGGGAGGGCGAGGATCATAATAATCTAATTCTTCAGGTAGCTGTCCAACCTAAATGAGTTGACTAGGGAAAAACAGTGTTTGAGAAGGACTAAATAATCACCACATCCCTTAGAGATTATCTAATCCATTTCCATATTTTGACCATAATCTAATACATGCTGCAAACTACTCCCTCTAATATCAATATAGACCGAATTTTACTCCTTTTATAATGCATCATGATACTGGGCATAGTGGTACACTTCTATAATTCCAGCACTCTGAAGGCTGAGGCAGGAGGCTCAGCCCCGGGGTACATAGTAATTTTGAGACCAACCTGAAGTATGTGCTAAGACCTTGTCTCAAAAAGATGTATGCACACATGCACATGCCTACACACAGACATACACCAGGGAAGTGGTAGATTGGAATTAACTTGAAGGGATTCCAACAATTTATCCATGGGATTACAAATATAAACTTCCTGGACCAGGCCGAGGACCAGAAAGGGCTCTCTATATTTTCTGATCCTTGTTGCTTCACATATTTCACTTTTGGTCTATTACTTTTTATACTGAGTCATACTATAGGAAAAATGTATCACTATTTTAAGTCAGATACTTGTTTTTCCATTATGGTTCCATAACTTAAACATCTATAACCTTTCTAAAAGTATAACTTAAATTCTTCTTAAAATGTTTTATCTAAAATCTGATTCTTGAGCCGGCCAAATAGCTCAGCAGATTAAAGCACCTACTTAGGCAGATGCAGGGGCCTGGGTCATCTAGACCTGCCTTGCCAGCCCCAACCCCAGGGCGGGCTGTGTGGGCAATTGAGACTGGGTATGGTGGTGTGTGTCTGTAATCCCAGCACTTGGGAGGCTGAAAACAGAAGGACCACTATGAGTCCCATCTACAGTAGTGATACCCTGTACTAAATGCATTTAAAAATTTAAAAATAAATTAAAAAAAAAAAAAAAGATTTAGGTCTATGATTGTTGTGGCCTTGAACTCACAACAATTCTCCTGCCTCAGCCTCCCAAGTGCTGGGATCACAAATTTCGTCCCACATCCAGTTTGAAAAGTAATAGACTAGAATATTTTTTAATCCCCCTTCTCATTCTAAACAATGTGGCAGTAAATATTCTTAAGGTTACATTCCTGTTTTGACCTAAGCAGCCAAATGTGGCAGTACAAACCTGTAATCCGAGTTGTTTGACAGGTGAAAGGAGGAGTCCAAACTTGAGCCCAGTTTAGCCACTTTAGGAAGACGGTTCAAAAGGGAGGATAGGGGTAGCTCACTGCCAAACCTTGGACTCATGTCCCAGTAACACACACATGGATATAGACAGTCAGGACATATAATGATACTAAATGTATGCAGAGGCATACCAGGACTAACTTACTCCACATTAAATGTATGGTTAGAACACAGACAGAGCTCAGCAGTACAGTACTTGCTTTGGACATTTGAGGCCCTGCAGTTCAATCCCAGCACCAAAACACTTGTGCCTTATCTAGGCCCCTAACCCAATAGCAATGCTATTATTTTTTTAAAACTAAATACTGCCATTTTTGTAAGAAAAACAGAATATATTTATAATTAGCAATGCTTTGGTCATGAGTGATTATACACAAGGAAAATATCTTAATATTCGATATATGCCATTAGCTAGATTTTTCTACCTAGTCCCATTTAGCTCAAAAGCTTCTTGCCTAGCCTTTAAATTTAAGCAAGTTTATATAAAAGCAAAAGTCACCCTATTCGCTATTCCTGCCTTGGAAACGACTTCCTCCAACTTAATGGTGAGCAAGATAACAAACCACAGCTTATGCTCTAAGATAGAGTGTACACACTGGAGAGCTGACATAATATCTTTGTTAATAAAATCTACTGGCAATTTGCTCCTCATTTTTAGACTTTATAAGTCAGACAACCGACTTGGGATTTGCTTGTTTTTTAACTACTTTCTTAGACATTCTTTTGTAAACCTTAAGTGCATTTTAATATATAATTCTGTCATGAAGCCAAGAAGTAATAAAAGGAAATGTCAACTCTAATGCCATCAGATTACTAAAATATTAATGACAAAGCATCATATTAAAGTGATATGTGCTATAAAACTAATATTAGATCTCATTAAGTTACAACTCTTTCATCTTTTTACCTTGCCCAAACCAACCTAAACGACAGAGTGCTTTCAAGCTCAAGATTTTCTCCAGCCTTTCTGAATCACTGAAGCAATGTTCAGGCCAGCTCCAACGTGACTATCTGATTTTTAATGAACGTGCTTCTTAAAGACGATTGATGTACTTAGGATCCCAGCATAGCTGGAGGGGAGAGAACTAACCCAACAAGGTCATACGTCAGACACCAGACATTACAACAGGAAGGACAGCAGGTTGCTTAGCAGTTTTCCAAGTGTGCTCACATTAAAAGCGGTGACAGTGACTTTCTCCACTATCAAGAGACTAAATCTATTTGCAAAACAGTGTTCACTGAACTCTTGGCAAAACAGCTCAAATTAAAAAACATTAGCTTTTGTGGCCAATATTCCTCACGTACAGGAACTAAAATACGGGATTATTACTATCATCTCTTTCTTCTTTTAAATGCTTCCACTTTCGAGTAGGTGAGCAGCAGAAAATCTTCCTCTCCTTTTAAGGCTCATATAACTCAACTACAGTACTGTGCAAACCTATTTTATAACTAAGTTGCAGGTTATCTTTCAAAGTCTAAAGAGTAGCCTGCGTCTGATGCTGTCTTTTCTACCACAGTGACCACCATCATTCTAGGCAACTTCACATCTGACACTCTAACCTTGTTCTTTCAAGAACCCTCAGCACCACTCTATTTTGTTATCTCATTCCTGGATTAGTCAGACTCCATAACGATTCCAGGCTTCCAGTCTTGAAATTCTAAACTTTAACATCCTTTGTTTTTCCAGCCCAACCCCTTCCTGTACTTCCCATCTCTTTTCTCTACCCAAAGTATGCCAGACAGGTTTTCCCCAGTTTCAATACTTGCACTGCAAAATTATGAGAAACTACTAACATGAACATTCAGAATGTTAGTTTTCCTCTTCCAACAGTAGTTTCTGTTGGAAGGGAACTAGTTCCCTTCCAACAGAAACTACTTTAGCAAAATTGATCTTCATTAGAACTCTCCATGCAATTTTCCCCTTCCCTTTCCTCACAATTGCTCTTTAACTCCTCCTAAGTTTCTACAGAGGATTACTTGTGAGTGCTACATCCTTAGCTAGCATTCTTTGATCCACAGAATCTGACTTCCATCTTTATCACCCCCTCCTGCAACTTTCTTAAGATCCCCAATTAACTAACACCAAATTCAGTGCAAACCCTTCAGTTCCTATTAGGATTTCCCAGCTATGTATATAGTGAAACTCAACTAACTCCCTTCCTTGAACTCTTCCTTTCATGAAGAGACTGGGCAAAACAGTCTTCCTCGCCCAGCCTCTTCACTCAGCCCATGCCATCTCTTTACTGTCTCACTGACCATGACACTCTCCAGATCAAAAAAATACATCCACTCCTTAGCATGGTTTATAAGGTAATTGCCTAATTCCCCAACTTTGTTTCTCCCAGCCCACTCCTTCCTCATTATAGTCCAGCCATGCTAAAAGTCTAGTGTTCCCTACAGTTTTTCTTGGATGTCCTGTAACCATTTTCACACAGTATTTCCTCAGCTGAAACATTTCTCTTTCCAATGCCAAAAACCCCACTTACACAACTTCATCTCTGAAAGGCTTTCCTGCCCCTTAAGAATGAATCAAGATCACAAATGCACTGTTACAGCACTTACCAGTGCTAACTGCCTATTATCTACCTAATCTCCCACTAGATTATAAGCTCCCCAAAGACCATAACTGTACAGATTTTTTTGGTTGGTTGAATTCATTTGTTTGTTCTGTGGTACTAGGGATTGAGCCCAGGGACTTCTGCACACTAGGAAAGAACTCTACCCTGAGCTGTGCCCCTCAAGGCTATACGCACATCTTACCTTGATAAATCAATGCATAATTCTACACTGAATGTATAACCAGAATTTAATAAACATTTTGCAAATTAATGAATAAAAAACACCCTTTTCTGCAGGTATAGTACAAGGTCCACAATTCAAGCTTTATATATGGTATATATCATACACACACACACACACACACACACACACACACACACACACACACAGAATGTTGGGCCCCCACAGTCAAGGCAGGAATTTTACCACTGACCTAAAGTCCCAGCCTGGGATCAGTATTCCTTCCTTGAAAGATCTGAAGAGTCTCCTAATAATGAACAAATCTCCTAATGAATACAGCAGTCTTCCTACCTTCAACACACTCTCTACATGGTCAACTCAGGTTAAAAGGGCAAATTCGATTCCAGCTGTCTCCTTTTAAAAAGATATTAAGACATTTCCCCATGATCTACAGGAGCTAAGCGAACTTCTTCATGAAGAATATAAATTTGTTGACCTCTCTTCTCTTGTACTTCCTGCCACTTCCACTGGTGTTGGCCTTCAGAAAGCATTTACAGTTCCTCATACCTGTCATATTTTTCCCAACCTGTCTTTGAAGCTACCTGAATTCCTTTGCTCATTTTCAAAGTCTGCCTTTTGAACATTATAGCAACGCCTAGAAAATGTCTAGACTTTGGAGTACACTAATCTTGAACTGCAAATGTTGAAACAATGTATTAGTCTTAAAGAAAAAGAAAAAAAAAATGCCCACATCACATCATTTTCCCAAACAGAAGCAAAGTCTATTTACATATTTACGTTACTTTCAGTGTTCAGGCCTGGCTACCTGGGCCAGGGCTTTTCCTATACACTATGCCTGCACCACAGTCCATGGGGGGGGGGGGGGGGGGGGCACACTTTGGAAGAAAAGAACACTTCGCATTAGCTTTGTAAGAAATAGACTTTTACAGGGACAACCCTCTTGGGCCCCCCTCCTGCTCCTCTCTCGGACAGGAGCTTTCTTTCCCCTAATAAATATATTCTGCTCATAAAAAAAAAGAAAAAAGAAATAGACTTTTACTTAAGCGGTATGAAGAATTCTCAAGATGCTTCTAGCTAGGCTTCTTTTGGGGAGAACATGTAGGAGGAAGCCCTGTCATTCTGATAACATCTACCAGGTTAACATTATGCAAGTATCAGAATTAACAAGAAGAAAGTAACAGTCACTGTCACCAAAAAGTCTATATCCCCAAGTGAACTCTACTGGGAAATGAGGCAGAATTGTGGTTTTCCTGTCCTGAAGCAAATACGTGCACTTTCCTCACAGGTAGCCAGTTCCGGTAGTGTGGATCTGCCAACTAAAAAGCAGTCAGTGTTCTACCTTAATGCCACTAAAAGGCTGCCTTTGTTATTACTAGAGCAGAAACCACCACCCCAGCATATGGGGAGGGGATGTTTCTGCCTGCCTTAGTAACATGTCCTTCCCTAGAACACTAAGTTTTGCTACATTAGGTCTCTTGTGATAATGACAAATTCACATGGACTTCATGGAGTTTACCCTATTCAGAACCTGACAGGATTTATGCAGAATTAACCAAGCTGCATGTGCTAAAACTTCCACACTTAACAAGTCTTTCAGTAAATAAGTACATAAAAGAATGTTTGACACAAAGCAGATCTGGTTTGGAATTCAAGCTCTACCACTTTGCATTTTGGGTAATTTGCTTAATATCTCCAAGCAAAATTTCTTCTAGTAAAAATAAGAGTAGTAAAAGTATGAGCTAAAAGTAGTTCAGGGGCCGGGGAGATGGCTCAGTAGAATAAGCGCTTCCCTGGCAAGTGCAAGGGCCTGAGTTCAATCCCCGGTTCCGCAAAATAAAATAAAATAAAATAAAATAAAATAAAATAAAATAAAATAAAATAAAATAAAAGTAGTTCATAAGATTATTCTCAGGGTTAAGTGAAATAATATAGTAGCGCAACACAAGGCATACAATAAAGTGTTATTTCAATGTCACTACTGCAGTTATTCTATTTGCCTTAGAGAAGATTAGCATCACATTCCACAGACAAACAGATACAATTCAAGATGGTAATTTGAATTAAAGTCAGAGAAACACTGTTAGACACAGAGTGACCTATCAATAATTGGTCCCCATGTCAGAGATAAGACACTGGTGAAAAGGACACTTTAGTGAGAGAAGTTCACAGAGCTATGTGTAGGGCTGGGGAACTAGGTCTCTAGACCAGTGCTTGCCTGACCAGTACAAGGTCCCTGGTTCAATCCCCAGTACCACAAAAAAAAGCTGCATGGATGTGCTACTGCCTTTACCTGGATGACTTAAATTGCGGAGAACAAATGACAAAAGTGTTAAGACATAGACAATACAATGGAGTGCACTCCACCACAAAGGAGAATTTCAGTCATTTGTAGGAAAATGAACAAGCCTTGCCTTGAGACCACAGTAGTAGATTAAAAGAACGCGGACATAAAAGCTTAAATATAGCATAACTTCTTCAAAATATCAGGAGCAAAATAAAAAGATACACTATAGTAATAGTAAGTAATGAACAGAAACAGGCTTTTTAAATGGGAAGACCAGGAAATGGAAGGAGGAAAAAAAGAAACAGAGGGAGGAGAGGAAAGAGGATGTCACAACAACTAGATGAGCAGCAGCAACTGCCCACAAGGAAGGTAATCACAAAGTACAACATGCCGTAATCAAAAACAAAAACTGAAAAAAGTTAGATACTAGTCTAAAATATTCCTTAAGTAGCAGAATTCCAACACAGGATGCATTATCTCCTTTCATGCCATAGGCTGGCACAACTGCTTGAATACCAAAGACTGTTATGGCTTGTATCTACAGATGCCCTCCCCAAACCTTATGCACTGGTGTGCGGGGGTTGTGCAGCAGCTGGATCACAGTGTAATGCTGGATTAGCCTACTGACTTGCTTAAGGTTCAGCGCTGGTGGGGCGATGGAGCCACAGAAGGAGGACCCTTCCTCGGTGTGGGTGGCACCACCCAACAGCTTGTGGCCAGGGTGAAATAGAAAGGAAAGAATAAGAAAATCTCATTTATTCTTCTCTGAACACTGTGAACCACTTCTCCTCTGCCTGTAATCCCAGCAGTGGGGAGGCTTACACAGGAGGATCACCAGCAGTCTGAGCTGCACAGTAAGATCTTGTACCAACTACATAAATTAAAAACATAAAATAAAATAAAAATAAACAGAAATGGAGGACAAATGACTTAGAATAAGGAGCCTTCTCAGAGTGCGATTTTCCCTTTTAGATTCTGTGATTTTGCACACACTGAAACTAACCAAAATCCTTTTAGGTAAAAAAGAAGGTACAATGGATGTTTTCTTGTGAGCTACAGCTTTATTCTAGAGGGGGAAGAGTTCCTTATCTAAGTAAAAGCAAAATCTGGATGAACTCAATGTGGTGGCCAGGCTTAGTCCAGAACACATGCAGGGTCCCTCCTAACCTCTCCACTCACACTCTACTCAAGCGAAAGTTTCCATGCTAGAAAGGGGAAAAGAATGAACAAAGAAAGTTATGAGGGTAGACAAAGTTAAGACTATTTAAAAGGTAAAGCATGGGCTGGGGAACCAGCTCAGCAGTCTAAGTGCCTGCCTGGCAAGCACAAGGAATGGGGTTTGATCCCTGGTCCCACACATTGTGCAGGCCACCAAGACTGGGCATGATGGCACACACCTATAATCCCAGTGCTGGGAGAGGCTGAGACAAGAAGATCACTATGAGTCTGAGCTGCACAGTGAAACCCTGTACAAAATAAACAAACAGACAAACATCATAATAATAAAAAAAAAAAAAAGTAAAGCACAGGAAGAGGGTGCTGGTTCTGCAAATCCAGCATTCATCTCAGGCTACCTTACCCCTTCACAGTTACAGCAGGTAACAAAATACATAGATTTAGCAGGCTGTTCCATTTTTCTCCCAGAATGAAAACAGCAACCTTCAAAGAAAAGCCCTTGTCCCAGATTAATCCTGTCATGGAATATTAAGCATTATCATACAGGAAAGTGAACTGATTTTAAAGGGTCCCTGGCAAAGCCACTAACAACAAATAGGACCTACCGATTCAGTTCAAGCATCTGGAGCTGGGGACTCATGCCTCAAAAAGCTAGGCAACGGCCCACAGCCCACTCGTACCTGTCAGGTGCTTGTGCTTCATACATCGCTTTCAAATGAAAGTAACAGGATCAAAAGAGCATTCTGCTGAACTAAAAAAGTGTGATGCACTTGAATTTAGTTAAGGCAGCTGGGTTTTCCACCCAAAGCAACCTCTGCAGGCATGCAGAGCAAGAACCAAGGCACATGCAATCACAAATGCTTGCATGAGGTGAGGGACCCTAAACTCCATTATGTCCTGCCAGAGCTGACAATTACGTCATGCTATAGAGCAGAGTAACTTGTTTAAAGTTAGATCATCTTTACTCTAGAAAACTGACAGTAAGTAAATTCCAAGTGTTTAGAAAGTGAGTTCACTATATTGTCAAGTTTCCGGTCCGTCTCCCCCCCCCCCCCCAACACCCAAACCAGGGATTGAACTCAGGCCCTCACTTTCCAGGCAAGTGCTTATTCTACTGAGCCACCTCCCTGGCCCTTGACAAGCTTTCTGATTTCCCTCGCTAAAAACAAAACAACTACAGTCTTCCTTCCCTTTGATACTTCAATATTTTTTGTTTGTTTATTTGACACTTCAATAATTTGGACTTTACTCTCAGAAAATGCAAAAGAAAGGTATCTGGTAAAGAAGAAACTCAGTTTCAAAATTGGGAGGCTCTGGGAGTGCAGCTCAGTGACAGCAAACCTGCCAGTTAGCACACCTAGGAGCCAACGGGTCTCCAGCACCACAGAAAGCTCAACTAGATAAAATTTGGGATGAAAATCACACAAAAAGCCTAAGTTTGAAGAAAAGCCCTGGAACATCACCATAAGATGTAGATTTATTATAAAGGAGCAGAAAACAAGAACTTGAAGCATGCCTAAATGAATGTCAGAGGAAAATAAGCCTTCTAAGATGCTAGTAAGACTTACAGACATACTTTTTCCCCAATTTAATGTCCACAAAGCCCCCAAAGATGACTCACAGTAACTCATTGACAAAAGGAGGTGGTAGAAGGATGAGGAGAAAGAATTCAATTCTTTAATCTCTTTTATATCAAAAATTTTTCTTTTTGAGTAGATATTTTCATCCAACTACTTCATAAACTATTGTGCAAAACTACCTTCTCCTGGCTGGCCAAATAGCTTAGAAAATTAAAGCACCTGCAAGCAGGCACAGGGTTCGATCCCGGGGCCTGCCATGCCAGCCCCATTCCCAGGGCACACTAAGACAGCAATTGAGACTGGTGTGCACCTGTAATCCCAGCTCTTAGAGGAAAGCAATAAACAAGCCGATCTAGTAGTGAGACCTTGAACACTCTGTAACTCCTTCCCTAAAATAATAAATAAATAAAATATTTTCTCAGCTACTCAGGAGGCTGTGCCAACCTGGACAATGTAATCAGACTGTCTGTCTGTCTGCCTCTCTCTCTCTCTCTCTCTCTCTCTCTCTCTCTCTCTCTCTCTCTCTCTCTCTCTCTCTCTCACACACACACACACTGTGATCCGCCTACCTCAGCCTCCCCTTGGGATTATAAGCACGCATCATCACACCTGGCTTTTTCTACTTTTAAATGAATAAATTCTCTTGAGCTGCTTTGTTTTTATGTTGATGTGGTACATTCTTGTTTACAGTTTTTAGATCATCATTTACCAACACATAAAACTTTGCCTTCCTACAAAATTCATATATTGAAGATGGTTAGGGGATACTACATTAAAATTAATTATGAAAAAACAACACTAATGATAATACCTCTTATTAGTTCATCACTGAAAATGTTGATTCTGGCTATACAGAGTCAAAAACAAAATTTGCTTCAAGGGACAGAAGAAAGTGGCTTCTTTCTTAGCAATCCAGTCCCCCAAAAACCTCTCCCAAACTGGCTCCCCATCTCCCAGTCCACCATGGACCCTTTCATGGACATAAGAGAAGGAAAAGAAAGGAAAGGCAGCAAGGTAAGGCTCCCTGTACTGCAAATGAGCCTCTCCGTTTCCCCTTCTACATCATGCATTCTCTCTACTGAAGGTTTTAGGGATTCCTCCATAAGAGGATGGGTGGGGCAAGTACATAACCCTAGCTTTCCAGTCCTAGAGGAAAATCTGGGCCAACAATTGTGGCCATGGAAAGAGCTAACGGTCAAGGAGAGAAGCAGCCAGACCACTGTGTTCCCATGGGTTTTAGGGGACAAAGAGGGCAAGGCCTGCTGAGGACACTAAAACATGACTTTCCTTTCTTTGCTCTCTAAATTATTTTCTTCTCTGTCCCCAAAAACTGTACCTATTGTACCACCAAGGTTGCCCGGCTCACTGTGGGGACTCTTCTCTGCTGGCTCACTAGGTCAGACACCAACCACGTTCCCAATCCCTGTCCCTGAAAGCACTATCCTATTCAATTTTTCTTTAAGTATCTGTACTCATGTGGAGTAGAAAACCCCACTTCAATGAAATTACATTATATAAGTTAATCCCCCCAAAATTATTTGCTTTGAAAGACAATAGCTAGTCAAGTCAGGTGGTAGGCATCTATAAGTCCTACCTACTCAGAAGGACAAGGCAAGAGAGTCATTTAAGTCTAGCCTATCTGAAAAAGAAAAGAAAAAGGGATATGTGTGTGTGTGTGTGTGTGTGTGTGTGTGTGTGTGTGTGTGTGTGTGTGTATTTACAATTTACATTGGGAAGTACTATGAGAAAAGAAATCTGAAATCTCCGCATCCTTGTTTTTCTCACTTGCTTCAAAAAGAAGTTGCAACTGTTTTTGCTCTAAGAGTGCTGATGTGTGGCAAATAGCTTCGTCAGGCTAACCACAATGGGGCAGGAGCAGCAGCCAATGGAAGGCAGCAGGCTGCCCCAGCACGCACACATAGCATGGCTGCATTATGGTTACAGGCTTAATTCCAGAAGATGGCCTTGGATGAATCATTGTTTTGTACCATAGAGAAAATAAATTCTATCCATTGTTACACATAATAGTGAGTGGACTATTTCCAAGTGATTCTTTTCTACAGAAACTAAAGTGATAAAAAATTTTCTCCCTCCACCCAGAACAGAAACTCTGATGAGATCTAATCTACAAAGTATTCTTTTTTGTTTTTTTCCTACAAACTATTCTTAACCATTATGTTTAGCACTAAGAAAAACTCCTCTGGATGCACTGAAGATTGACTTGCAAATACAATTCTGCACACAATAGCTGAGCAGCTACCATGAAACAAGGCTTCCTGCCTGGCAATCTGGCTGTCAGTAGCATCCCAGCCTGGTTATCATTCAAATTCTTTTTTAAACCACACATGGTGACAGTTGGCTGTAACCCTAGCACTCTAGGACATAGAGGAAGAAGGATCAAAAGTTTGAGGCCAGCGTGGGCAACACTGAAGTGACTTAACAAGTCCCTACCTCAAAATAAAAAGTGAAACGGCTTGGGGATATAGCTCATTGCAA
>PVKA01040330.1:0-18822 GCA_004027165.1 Ctenomys sociabilis | reverse complement strand
TGCCCGGCTAGGATTAATTTTACTTAATTTAAAATAGAAAACCATAGGGTTATAAGGCAAATATGCTAACACTTAAATATTATGAAATATTTACTAAATTTTCGAATACCTACAAATGAAAGTTGAAAATCCAACGTCCATGAGTTATATCAGCAGCACAGGCTGCATGAGGGACAGATAGAGTTCAATGTGTAGCCCACAAATACTTCTGAGCAATTTGACTGAGTAAGAAATGAATAGAATTAAAGATTTCTGTTTAATGGAATTAATAATATATAAATGGTAGCCATCAATGATTCATAAAGGACCCAAAATGAAAGATGACAATGAGAACAAGTGCATCAAAGACACCCAATTACTTCAAAAAGTTTAAGGTTTGGTGAGAAAAAGGAAGAGAGTGAGCAAGCTTTACCAATTCTTAAAGTGATAGCAGCCTCTGATCGCACAATCTATACAGCAATGAGTAACATGCATGATTTTCTAATAACCAATTTTTTTTAGTGGTACTGGGAGTTGAACTCAGGACATTGTGTTTGCCAGCAGATGCTTATGCCACTGAGCTATCTCTCCAGTCCCATAATAACAGAATTTTAAGGAAAATTCAGGCCTTAATCCTTTCAATTACTTGACCATGGTCAGAAAGCTTCCCTCTGTCAACAAAGATCATTCCTTGTGCTTCTTCAAGTCTTATGCAAATTACATACCATTATGAAGATTTTTTCTAATACTAATTATAATGTATTTCATCTCCTGTCATTATTGATATTCTGATTCTAATAGCTGTATCATTTTTCCAGTGCTACTATAACCATTGACCTAGTTATATATCTATATGTTGTCTACTTATTCCTTAAATAAATATTTTTCTGCAGCCCTAGGGAATCTGTCAAGTATAGAGTGAGCAGTTTGCCAAACAAATATTTGCTGGTGCTCTGTTGATCTGCATAGCTGGTGATTTAGAATCCTTGTTCCACAGCTGTTGGTGTGAGACGGCATAGATGGCCTTGACAGGACGCGGCCCAAAGTTGTTGAAAAATGGCTGCTTGTATTTTCACTTTATCTTTGTGGATTTATTTGATAGAATCTTGAAAACATAAATATAAAAAAGTTTATGTACTGCGTTGAGTTTTCAGAATAGCCAATTTATCTTGTTGCACAGTCTATCTTATCAAGTGTAATTTTATTTTTTTTTTACTAAATTCTATTCTCTTAAACTCTGTGAAAATTGACAAGGCCTATCTTATAATTTAAACTATCATAAAATTCCAAAGTACACCATCCATAAAAAATTTAGTCATGTTGAAGATATAAAGATGAAACTATATTTTACCTTTTTAAAAGCTTAGAAGACACTAAAATAAAAGAGAAAAGGGACCCCCCACACACACACAGGGAACAGATGCTAAATTCTAACACAATTTGACAGTCAAGCACAGTGGTGAACAGTCTTTGTGGCCCACCCCAGCCTAGGTATAAGATCCCTCATCTAACCTCTGCACAGAAGTTAATAAAGAAGGTGTCTTTAGAGAAATGAGCCACTTTTGGGAGCTGACCCAAAGGGCCTTTATCTGACTTTGTACTTAAAATTCCAGCAATCTTCTTAAAACCAAACTCTACAAAAATGTCCCCATAATAGAGAAAAGTTGTCTACACCCAGCTAACCCAAGTGATGTTTTCAGTCTTCCCACAATCCACAGAGCACAGTCATGGTGAGGGTGCTGTGGAGGAGCACAGCACAAGCCACAGGTGGACTTGGTACCCTATCACACACTGCCAGCAACTGGTCTGGTTGTCCCTCAGGGAAATTTTCCAATTTTGAATTTCCATTGAGCTTGTGCTTTTCTTGCTGTTGATGTTTAATGTGTGTTTTGTATTTTCTTTTTAAGAAAAGAAATCATCCTACTTATTTTATATGTCACAAGTCCCTTTAAAATAAATGATTCCTGTAAAATGTTTATTTTAATTTCCAAGAAATTTCCTAATTTTTCTTGATAAATGATCCTGCTATAATCCAATTCTATCAGTTGTTTATTGCTTCAGGGTTTTTAGTAATTTCTGGGGAGAAGCATTTTTCAGAGAATTGTTAAATGTATCTTTAAATTTCTCACTACATCTTGTATTTGATTCTCTCTTGTAATTGTCACCTTTTTTTTAAAGACCACATTGTTATGTGAAATAAATCAGACTCATGAGCTTAAATATTGCATAGTATCTCATATACCAGAATCTTCCCCAACTCATCATTCTCTGTGGTTTAGATCCAGGCAGTCTCAAATAACTGCTTTGACTAGGGTATCTTGAAATCCTAAATGAATATGTTGGTCAGTTTGAGCTCTTATCTACAGGCATGGAGGAAGAATCTTTTAAGCTGATTTAATTGGCCAACTCAGTGTTGGTTATGTCGGATGAGTAAGTTGGATATCATGTCTTGGGTTCTTTGCTGGTTGTTAATGTAGTTGGTTCTTTGCCACCAGTGGCCACTGCCATTAATTACCTTATACACTTTCCATGGTCAGAGTGGCAGTGGGCATCTGTCACATCTCCCTTATGCGACCATCATCCTCCTTTCCTCTTCTGACAGTGGAGAGGGGTATTTACATTTATTTAAGTTCCAGCATTATTAAAACATAATTCAGATACCTTTCATTTCAAGTATTTCATTTGCAAAATTAGGTGATGTAAACTGGTTCAACAAAGTTGTCCGACTCTCCACAGGACATGTTTTAGAAAATGTCCATTATCCTAAGTGTATTAACTTCTTTGTTAAATCTCTGAATGTTTAACTAAATCTTGATAAAACAAAATTCCATGAGTCTTTTTTTAATATTTCTCAAGTTGTCCTGTTTGAATTGGGCTCTATAAATTTTAAACTTTATTTTATAAACAGAAATATGAATGATATGCCAAATATTGAGTAAGATCTTATGTACCATGAAATGCATAGGTCAATATTAATCCACTAAATTTTAATGTATATTCTTTTGTTTTGTTTTGTTTTGTTTTGTGACACTGAGGATTGAATTCAGGCCCTTACACTTGCTAGGGAAGCGCTTATTCCACTGAGCCATCTCCCTAGCCCCTAATACATATTCTTTTTCAGATCTTTACTTAGCATTTATGCTGTTACTAAATATGTTGGGCTTTAGTTCACTACCACTTGTATGGCCATGTACTTCTCTTTTTATGTGTGTCTTATGATCTCAAATCTTTTTGCTAAAGACAAATCATTACCTCGTAATGCCAGAAAAAAATTGTAGAACAAATCTAGGCTTTCAAAATAATTTAAACATCTCAGTTCAGCCAGGTACTAGTTGGATCACTAGAATAGGTGCTTCCTTGAAAAGTGCAAGGGCCTGAGGTTAATCCCTAGTTAAAAAAAAAAAGAAAAAAAAAAGAAAACTCAGTTCAGAAGATGAAAACAAATCTATATACAAGTGTTTCTGAGAAATGATTTTTTTTTCTGCATAAACCTGTATAAAGCCTGTTTTCACTGAAAGAAAAAACAAATTAATGTGTGTGCAATATTGAAATATGAGTAAGAAGAACAACATTGTTAAAAGGGGCTCTAGTTCTACCACTCATGCTCAGCTCTGTAGAAATGCAAAGGTTTGTTCATACAATGAATGTTTTATTCTAAGGGAAAATATTCAAAGAAACAGCAAGAAGAATCTTTTAGCCTTGAAGTCTGATGTGGGAAACCAGTGAATTTTTCCTAGTATATTTTATTGATCAAAACAGTTCCAAAAACAACGCAGTTTGGGAGATGGATGGACAATTTTTTGCCATTTTATTTGTGACATATGCCCCATAGTTTCAAAATGATACCAAGTACTTTAAAAATATGAAAAATACCACACATCATGTAGTTTTCCAGAGTAGAATTGGGGAAATGGATATTTTGTTGAATCATGAATAGACACTTCTTGACTATGCTAAAATATTTGCAAGCAATGTTACATAGGAAAAATTAATTTCTTATAACAAGATAACTACTCTTTCTTCAGAATCATTACATTAAGATGTAAATTTTATGTTTTTTTCATTTTAATTATTAATATTTAACATTATTTGATGTGTATGTATTGTTTGCTCTGGTCAGATATTAATTCTATCCCAATTTCTTGATCATAAGAAAACAATTTTTATGAGAGGAGACTGAGGGAAAATATGCATTTAGATCAGATGGTAGTGTTTTAATATTCTAATAACTTGTATCTATGTGGCAATAAAATTTAATTTCAAAAGTTTTAATGAAAGAAACACATGATTTATTCTCCTGGATGTGCAGGATTCCTGTAAGTATTTTTTAATAAAATAAACTGTCAGGGTTACCTTTCTCTTAGTGTCTTTCTGCTGCATTAGCTCTGGAAATATTGATGGAACATAATAAAGCAGAGTGGATTAACTAAAATATGTTAATATTATGATTTATCTTAGAGATATAAATTTAATAATTTGAATTATGTATCATAAAAAATATACAACATATATTTAAAATAAACCTATTAAAAAGGCACAATATGTATATAATGAGAAGAGAAAGCAAAGTATAAAATCTATTAGAATGTCTAATGAGTCATAGGAAGACAGTGTTTCTTTTTTATAATTTGAAAGAAATTTAGTAAACACAATTTAATTCTTATCCACTATTGCAAAGCTTTCAGGATCAAGTCCTTCGACAGCATTTAAAATGTTTACCAGCATAACAATAATAGGGAGAGAAATATTAAGAGGTTCCTTAGGGGAATCACTCAGGTATATTGTTTAGATATTTTTTCAGGCAAATAAATCTTGCAGCACTCCATTTATAAAGTTAAGAATCAGGATATTCAGCAGTTTGTCACAGTTTGTGTATACAACCCTGGTAATAAATGACTGCAGTGCTCAGAGAATAGAGAGAAAATCTACCATTCATTTACGTTTTTGCTGTTTCTGGTCCTTTAATTAACCAGGTGATGCAATCAGTCTTGATAAGGTGAAGTTTTACTCACTCTAATGTTCAAATGTAATCACTTGAAAAATGTTTCACCACCTAAATATTCCTTAGAATTCCCCCAAATTTGACATATAAAAACTAGTCATCATAAGTCTAGTCTACCTCTATTTTGAGACTAATAAACGCATCCTTTAATAGCTTTTGATCTCCAAGTAAAGATAAAATCCTGTCATATTTACAATTGAAATGCAGTTCTGTTCTGTTCTGTTTGTTCTACTCTGCTCTGCTCTTCTCTGCTCTGCTCTTCTCTGCTCTGCTCTGCTCTGCTCTGCTCTGCTCTGCTCTGCTCTGCTCTGTTCTGTTCTGTTCTATGTTGGTAATCAAACTCAGGACCTCATGCTTGCCGGGAAGGTGCTCTGTCTGAGCTACATCATCCCTAGCCCATTATGAGGGTTGCTCTTTCTTGCTGTTAGACATCAATATCATTCTATAATGATAAAATGAAAACTATTCCCAAAATAAATTTAGATACTCTCCTCTGAGTTAAATATCTATTTAAATATAGCATATTTATCATTTCTGTTAAGATTGCATATTTTGTTTGTCACAATATAATACAAAAACTAGGAATCAGGAGTGTGTCTAAGTGAATTCATTAGTTGAAAAGATAAAATTTTAAAGGAGAAGGTAGAAACTTTTTGTCACCTACATGCAGTTACACCTTAAATTATATATTTCTTATGTTTTAAAGTTTTGTAGAATGTACCAAAGTCTAGTAAAATATCTTTAATTCAGGCAGGTGTTTTTTGTTTGTTTGTTTGTTTGCTTGTTTTGTTTTGTATTTTAGGGAAGAGTCTACTGGGTAATCATGGTCGTACTACTAGATCCTCCTGTTTTTAGCCTCCCAAGAGCTGAGATTACAAGTAAGTAGCACCATACCCAGTCTCCATTGCCATCTCAGTGTGCCCCAGGGGCCGGGCCAGCACTGCTGGCCTGGGGATTGAACGCCTGGCTCTTGAGCCTCCGTGCAGGTGCTTGAATCCTCTGAGCTATTCGGCTGGCCCTTAGACAGGTTTTCAGCACCGTTTCTCCCTGGATTGTTTTGATCTACCAAATCTTCTCTATAGTGTTAACTGTGAAATTATTCAAATTTTCATTATGCAAAAAATCATCTACATCATTTTCAAATGCAAAACAAATCCCAACACTATATGTAATTTATTAAATGAAAAGATTTGAAATTAAAATGCATCATAATTTTGAGACTTTGAAAGATTGATTCACAACATAATTTACCACCCTCTCTCTTATAAAAATAATTCATGAAGAATATTAGCTGCCCTCACTTTTAATTTTATAAAGATTAATAACTGCACAACTAAAGCATTATAGTATATAATAATTATGGGTTATGTATATATCCTTTGAAATATAATTAAAATATCATATATGAAATTGTCATAGTTGGTTATCTAATACTTTGTTTTACAGTTGTCAAATAATTAATAATTCTATTCAATCTACATTGATATAGACCTTTACTTAGGTAAATAACTCTGCACTGACACCTTATACTGTATCTCTGATTAGTTATCTCATATATGTTAATTATCTTTCATATTATTATTTCAACAAAAGTCATATTAATATTTTTATGTCTTCCGGAATTTCTGCTATGTTCCTCTTTTTTAAAATTAATTTTGTCTTAACATTTTTAAAATAACATTATTTATGTGAATTGCATATTTATTTCTACTCTAGAAGATGAGGTTAAAATGGCATTAGTTTCTGTTTCTTTGATTTACTGATAGTTTTCATTACTTATATTATTATATACTCAAGAAACACACAAAAAATGTTAGCTAATTAAATATGGTGATAGGATTAT
This sequence comes from Ctenomys sociabilis, assembly GCA_004027165.1. Lineage (NCBI taxonomy): Eukaryota > Metazoa > Chordata > Mammalia > Rodentia > Ctenomyidae > Ctenomys > Ctenomys sociabilis. The sequence goes on along the minus strand of PVKA01040330.1, from coordinate 11,998 downwards.
TTTTCACTAGACAGTGCTGTGGATTACTTTTCTGAAAACATAAATTAGCTGACAACCACTCAAATACTTCTAAATTGTTTTGCATTAATGGTTGGTATTTGAAATTGGAACTAATTGTCAAATTCTTTCTCTTCTCAGTTTTTTATCATTTATTTATTTATTTACTTATTTATTTGGTACAAGGACTTGCTATTCAGCTTAAAATTGTAGTGATCTTCCTGTCTCAGCTTCTCCAGGTGCTGAGCTATCTGTCCTGAATCTAATTATCAAATTTTTAAAGGACGTATGACCTGTACATCCCTTGTAACATTGACCAAAACTGATTCTAACTTCCTTCCAAGTCATTAAAATTTTTTAACACAATAATGTGCCAAAATTATATTTCTGTGCCTGTTTATACTCTCAAACACGTTTGTTTAGGACTTGATATTATGTCACTACCTGATACCTATTTCTGCCTATCTCTTTAAGTACAGACATGCACACACACACACACACACACACACACACACACATACACTCACACACAAACACAATTTCTTTTGCACTGTGCTGTAAATTTCTTAAGTAAAGAAAATGTATCTGTAATTACATAGTGATTGTGCCCAATTTTGCATACTAAATGTCAAACTCGCTGTATAATAAAAAGTTTTACGTGAAGCTAGGTCATAACATGCTAATCTTTTTTTTGTGGGAGGTAATTTCTCCTTTTGTGAGCTGTTGAGGTTTAGAATTTACTTAAATATTCTAGATAGAAGTTTTTTTTTTTTTTTGTTTTTGTTTTTGTTGTTTTTTTGACAGAACCAGAGATTGAACTCAGACCCTCTAGCTCTCCAGGCAAGCACTTATTCTGTGGAGCCATCTCGCCAGCGCCCCGATACAAGTATTTTTTCATGATACACAATTTTCACTGATTTTTTTTAAATCTATGATACATGCAATGAGAATTTTCACTAAAAGTCATAAACTATTGTATAAATATAAAATGCCTAGTGAGGCGCGGTACATGTAGACATAATCTTCACATTTGTGAAGCTGAAAGAGGTCAACTTTCAAGTTCAAGGCCAGATACATACACTTTGTTTGCAAAATAAAGCCAAAATGTTGAAAAGTTCCAACCTTCATGTCATTTTTCTAAGTACATGGTGATTCCCTTGAGTGTTTCTATTGAAATTATCTGACCTTTGCTCCACAGTAGCAAATTTATATTCCAAACCCACTATAATGATCCCCAGTTGAACGGAATTTGATGGTCCTAAACAACACTTTTATGCAGAAATTAGAATTTCTGGCCTCCGCCAAGTCTTTGTGGCTAAGATGGCTCACACAGTCAGCCTGCAAAAGGGCGTAGAAAATGCGGAGTGCCTCAGTAGGAATGTAGTCCTTGACGGTGTGTCTCACAAATCACCCAAGATTTAACCCTGAGTACATCTTTGCAGAATAAATATAATTCCACCTCTAATCCTTCTATTTCTATTATCTACTAGCCATCTCCTTATAAAATTTGTTTTTTGAAAAATAAATCCAACTTGCCATATGACATTGATAAATTTCTTCAAATTCATCATGCATATGGGACCTCTCTTGCATGACATTGGAGCAAAAGAATCCCATGCACATTGCTTCTGGGAGTGTAAATTAGACAAGCAGTATGCAGTGTAAGTTTTCAGTATCTTGCAAAACTAAAATCTCTCTTGCTTTGTGACTGTGCATCATGGAGCCTACCTTTATACCCTAGAGAAATGATGTTAGGATCATTACATGGACACATCTATTAGTTTTGCTTGATATACAAGATATTTGAGGTTCTAAAACTATTATTTAAATGTTGTACAAACAGTCATTATGAGATACAGTCATTCTCATTTTTTAAAGTTAAGCTGATATATATATACATATATATATATGTATATATATATATATGTGTGTGTGTGTGTGTGTGTGTGTATTTCGTAAATGTATAGCCCATGAAATGTTGTGGAATTATATTTACAGCATGCAACATAATTGATTATGTATTTGGTCAAATTCGAATATTGGTTTTAAAAGATTTAAACTTTAGTTTTGGGCTATAAACTTTCCCCTTAATTTTATCACTATTAACAACAATTTCAGAAGCTTATTCCTAACCCTAATACAAAATATGAACCTATGTTAGTTGATAAGGAGCAATTATCTACTCTCTTAACTTAATAACATGTATCTTAGCAACTATATATCAAGATTTACATGTCACCATAGCAACACTGACATGAAACTTTTAAGTTTACTATATGTGTCTTTGAATTTTTATTATTAAATATACATTGTTAAGACTAATCATCTTGATAATATATATTATTAAATAAATTTAAAAGTAAATGAGCTATAATGTAGGAGGTATAATACATTTGGGGCAAATGTAAATCAGCAGTGAACTCGTGAAGGAAGGTAATGTACAATATCTGTGTTAATAGGACTTCAGAGAAAAGAAAGCATATGATCCAAAAGCCAGTGACACAACAACCTATTTGAATCCAAGAAAATATAGGAAGGCTGAAGCATACTGAATCAAAAAGTAGCAAGGTAGATAGCACTGACATAAACCAGAGAAAGAGATTTCATTGCCTCAAAAGCATTATTGGAAAACATGAGTCTGTCTTAAAAGCAAATAAGGAAACTAAGTCTCCATTTTTCATGCTTTATCAAGATTTGTTGAAGGGATTGACAGAAACAGGGAATTGAAGGTATATAATTATACAGTGAATAGTTACATAGTATATAGTTATGCATTTGTCATTTGAGGAAACTGGTATTGATGCCTTTTAGTGAATGAGAAATCAGTGAGGAAAGATCAATTGTATATAAAAAAAGGAATGAGTTCTGTTTAGATGAGTTTGAGAAGAAATAATGTATTAGAGTCATAGAGAAGACATATATATCCATATAAATATATATGCAATTATGGTCATATGTGTCCATTTCTGTCATCTATATTTGTTTATCTAGTCTTCAACTCTATGGTTTCAAAATAACACAACCCTCTATTCTTCACAGCTCTTTATAATAAATATTTAGTCGATCATTTTATTTCATGAATTTCACACATTGGCCAGGTGTTTGCTGTGTATTGTGAACTCAGTGGGTATTTGCAGTGCTCTTCTTGATGATACTGACCTTATTTAGAAAACTAAGTAGCACTAATTATTTTTCCTACTGAAGAACAAATAGCAATGAGATAGTTTCAAATAAAATTAGCAGGATAGATTCAATAATTAATACATTGCATATTGATTTCATAATGGTTTGTTGTCATGCAAGGTACATAAATGATATTCTACTTACAAAGACAGAGCATATGTCTCTAATCAGTGAATTAAGAGGATGTAGTTGTATACCTATCTTTTTTTTTCAAAGCTGAATTATATTACAGCTCCAATAATTAACACTTTCTACCTTGATACTGCGTAGGGGTTGTTGATAGTAGAAAAAGCTGACATAATATCCTGTCCAACCACTGTTAGTACAAATCTTGCTTCTCATAGAATTATGGAGAAGTACTGCACATTTATCCTAACTGTACTGTTTATACAAACACAGAATGGATCTTTCTTTGTATCCCTTTTGTTTTCTTGTTTGTTTAGACCTGTCAACGATGAGCACTCCATTGTCATTCAACCATTATAGGTGCCTGAACTCAGCAACACAATCAAACACAGTCCAGCAGTCCACAATAATAGTGAGTCATCTGAAGAAGTTGTTGACTAGAACCATTTACAGCTCAAATTATTATTATGGCCTTATTTTATATACCTCATTTTTGAACTTTTTTTCTGGATGGTGAAGACTGAGACAAAGCACGATCTATACAACAAAAAATTTAACTATTGTATCTGATGAGGTCATGAGTCCCCTCAGGGTTTACCTTGTAATCATTTACCTCACTCTGTAGATTCTTTATCTGTGCCATTCATGTGGATGAGTCATGGCCATTACTTGACCAGTTTTCTTCCCACTTAGAGACTGAGATAAAGTTTTCTCTCCACGTGACTCTCTTTAGGTACACTATAGATCATCGATTGTCTTTCTCTGTGGCTCCACTATCTACTTGATCAGAAAATGTGGGGCATAATTGAACTTCATGATGTTACAGTATAGTATTTCCTATGTCTTGAGTCTTCACTGACCTTGAAAGGCTAGGGCCAAAATGTTGGATGACATTGCAGCTGCTCTATTTCTCCAATTTTTGATCTGTGAATGTAGGTTGTTAATCATTCAGAAGAGAAGGTAATTAGTACCTTGCAACATATGCTGTTCATTTTGCCCTCTCTGACGACATTATTTTTAGTTGTGGTTACACATTTCTATTTGTATTCCTTCTTTTGACTTCATATACTAAGAAGACTATACGATATTTACACATGTGTGTTTGGTTTATTTCACTTATGAATATATGTTCAAGTGGCATTCACTTCCCTGTAAATGCTTCAAGTTTATGATTCTTTATAGCTGAGTAATATCCCATTATATAGAAAAACCACATCATTTTCAACCATTCCTCATGTGATGGGCATCTTGATTGTTATCAAGATTTTGCTATCACACATTAGCTGGTATAAACATAGGTAGATATATATATCACTATGATATGATGTTTTCAGTTCCTCTGGGAAAATTTCCAGTAGAGGGATAGCTTTCTTGAAAGAGACTTCCACTCTTACTTTTGAGTGAATCTCCACACTGATCTCTACAATGGTTGCACCAGTCTACATTCCCACCAACAGTGGAGAAGTGTTCCTTTTCTCATACACTCTAACATTTGTTGTTGGTTGCTTCTTTGTGATAGCGATTCTTTCTGGAGTGAGATGGTATCTCAGTGTTGATTTAATTTGCATTTCACAGATGGCTAGTGATGTGGAGCATTTTTTCATATATTTATTTGCTTCTTCAATTTCATCCTCTGAGAATTGTGTATTCATCTCAGATGCCCATTTATGGATTGGGTCTTTAAGTTTGAGGACCCTAATGTATCTTATTTCTTCATAAATTCTAGAGAGCAGACTTTGTTTGAGTGCTTTTTAGTTAGGATATTTTTGAAATTTATGGGTTGTCTTTTTACTTTGTTGACAATTTCTTTTGACATGCAGAAACTCTTAAGAAGAGTTGATTCCAGTTGTTAATTATTTCACGTGTTTCTGAGCAAATACAAGAATCCATTTATCTTTTCTTAATTTATTTATTTTAATTATTTATTTGTGGTACCAAGGATTGAACTCAAGAACTTACACAGATAAGGCAAGCACTTATCTTTCTTTAGTTTCAGCATGCTTTATTGGCATGACCTACAACTGAAAGTACATTTACTGAATCATTATTTAGAATTTCATTGCCCATTTCTACAGGTTTGTAGGACTCGCTGCTCATCTTTCTCTAGTGACTTGGTGCTTGTACATAGCAGTTTACAACTCTCATTTAATTTATTTTTCTCAGCTATCTCTTCATGTACTCTATTGTGTGTTTTCCTTCTAAATGCCAAAGATCCATTTAGAACTCCTATTGTCTACTCATTTTTTTCTTTTTGAATAAATTTATTTTCAGGAGAGTGCACTAATTGATAAGACATTAAAAACAATACACATTTAGAAGAACAAAATGAGAATTATTTAATCATAATTTTTGTTTTGCATACTTTGTTGTCAATGTGTTTGCTCAGATACCAGATATTAGCATATAAATTTGTCTAAAGTGGAAATATTAAACATTAACTGCTATCTTCAAAAAACTGATGTAAATTAGAACTGAAAACTCAGCTATCCTGAATATATACTTGCATGATTTTCCGCGTTACTTTTTTTTGTATCTTTTCTCCTTTCCCTCATCTTCATTATTTATTCCTTATATTCAGTTTCTTTCCCTTTTACTATGTCTATTATTCCTTTCTAATTTTATTTATTGTTTCAGATGCTTACACTAGGGAGACAATGTGATATTTACACATGTGGAACTGATTTATTTCACTTATGACTTTGTCCTCTAGTTGCATCCTTTTACCTATAAAGGCCTCAAGTTTGTTTTTCTGTATAGCTAATACCCCGTTTTATAAAAATACCACTATTTTTATCCATTCCTGAGGTGATGGGCATTTTGTTGTTTCCAATATTTGGCTGTGACAATTTGTCTATACTTTATTTTGACTTGCATGTATACATTGTGGGTCTCATATAAGATAAACCATGTGATATTTGCATGTGTGTGCCCGAGCTCATCCAGTTTTCTACATGACTCAAACATCTCATTATGTAGGCAGAATTGTCTGCCATTGTGTGAACACATCATTTTCTTATCCATTCATCAGCTGATGGAAATACAGGTTGCATCCTGTTTAAACTATCATGAATTGTGCTGCTATAAACACGGATATGCCTGTTTTGCTACTTTTTATTATTTTAAGAAGATATCCAGCAGAGGATTATCTAGATCAAACAATATTTCTATTTTTAATATTTTGCAGAGTCTTCACACTTTACCCATAGTAATTTTGGTACCCACTTAGAATCCTAATAACAAGGAAAAGTCCTCCTTTTTCCATGCAGTCTCTGAAGCATTTGTCATGATTTAATTTCATGAATTTAGATATTCTATCCAGTGAGGGGAAATCTCAGTGCCGTTTTAATTTTCATTTCTTAACGTTGAGATGTACAACATTCTTTTCATATATTTATTTGCCATCTGTACTTCCTCAACTCAGAAGTCTCTATTTGCTTTTTCCCTTTTTTAATTGGCTCTCCTCAAATGAAAGGTCTACTTTTTTTTAACATTCTGTATAGTCATATTTATTTGATAAAAAGTTTCCAGATTTTTGCTCATTGTTTACATTGTCTCTTTCTTGGGTTGGTGGGTTCCTTGCTATGCAAAACTTTTTCATTAGGTGTTGTCCCATTTGTTGATTCTTGGTATTGTTTCTTGGTCTATTACTGTTGTGTTCAGAAAAATCTTTGTGTATTCATGTTTTTAAGTGTTTTAGTTATTTTGTCTTCTAGGAAATTAATTGTTCCTGTTTTAGTATTTACACCTTTGATCTCTTTTAATTATAGTGTACAGTGAGATATAACATTATAAATTAAACCTCTGGACTATGCATGGATGGCTTTCTCAGAAATAGTTTTATTTAGAGAGGGTCTCACTGTCTAGTTCAGTTTGGCCTGAAATCACGATGCAGCTCAGTGTGGCCTCTCCTAGTGATCATCTTCCTGCCTCAGCCTCACGAATATTGGTATTACACTTGTGTGCTACCATGCCCATCCTCTCAGCACCAATTTTGTAAAGGCTTCCACACGGCAAAAATGTTTGGCCCCTGTGTCACCCATGATAGATGAATGTCTCTGGAGACATTTCTGCATCTAATATTTTGTTCCATTCATCCAAAATTTCTCTTTTCTTCAAGTACCACGTTACTTGCTTTAAAATTAATTTTATTAAGAAAGAAATAGCAATGAGACAATTTGAAAACAGGTTAATAGTATAGTTACAATAATTAATACATTGCATATTGTTGTCTTCATAGTGGTTGTTCATAGCATAAGATGCAGATATGATATCTTGTCTAAACACTATTAGTACAAATCTTTCTTGTCATTGAACTAAGAGAAAATAGCTGTATATCTAACCTACTTTGCATATACAGATATTATATATATATTTCACTACAATATGGTCCTTTGTTTATATCACCCTCCCCTTTTTTGAAAGACAATGGAATACCCATGCTGACTTTATCACTATAGTTTGGTGTTTAAATCCTGCCTTTCCCTTGCTGCTCAGTTCCTCCTTCCATATTGGAACTCTTTTGCTCCCACTTGAATTTTAGAATTGCTTTTGGTAGTTCTGTGAAGAAAACTAGTAATATTTTTATTAAAATCGCAATTTTGTTTTGTAGCTATTTGAAATTATAGCCATGTTGACAATGTTGGTTCTGTCTATCTAAAAACTGGGCAAATCTTTGCATTTTCTGATATCTCATTTGATCTTCTATCGTTTTCAAATAGACAACTTTTACTAAATGAGAAAGGTATATTTAAAATGTGCTTTAAAACAAACTGGAATTATTTATTTTATTTTATTTTATTTTTTAAAAGACATTTTAAAGAACTTTTGTACTGTGATGAAAATCAAATATTTCTTGCTAGATTTCCAATCCTTAAAATGTAAATTATCAGAATTCTCACATTATTGTCTTTGAAGAACAATATTAAAATCAAGAATTTCAATTTATGGTAGCACATAGAAAGGCATTATAAATACAGTGTCAATATTTTTCATTACAGATAGGTTATCTGTTTTGTTTAGGTTGATTCCTAAATTTCATTACTTGATGGTATTGTCAAAGGTATTGTTTCATTAACTGTTCTCTGTGGGGGTTTGTTGCTGGTCTACAGGAATGCTATTTGAATTTTTTATCCTACTGTGAAACTGAATCTGATTATTGATTCTTGTAATGTTTTATTAGTATCTTTTATGTAAAGAATCATGCCACCTACAACACTGATAATTTAACTTCTTTTTCTACCTATACTGTTATTTTTTTCCTCTTCGCTGATTATTCTGGCTAATAGTTTGACAACAATACGAATTGTGATAGCAAAAATCCATTTCTTATTCTTTTTTTTCTTACTGTTCATGGGCAAAGAAAGCAGATCTCCACTAGACGCAGGCAGCAGGCCAAGGGCTGCCAAGGCTGAGTTTCAACTCCTGTGCAGCTCAGAAGTGGCCTAGCCCTCAGCTGCGAGAGCAGTGTTTGTGTCTTTTACCTCAAACCCCAAGAGTGATGCTGGTAAAACTTTACTTTTTTTTTAATTTATTTTTTCAATTAACTCCTTTTATTTTCAATTTATTCTTAATTTTTTTATTTATTTTTTATTTTATTGAAGTACAGATATCAATCAGACAGTTTCAAGACACCGTAACAGACAGATTTGATAAATTAATACATTGCAAACAGTTTTCATAATGTTTTGGTATCGTACAAGGTGCATACATGATATTATATTTACAGATATTATTTTAGCAGATGTCTCTTATCAGTAAATTAAGAGTGTAGCTGCTTACTAGTCTTATTTTTTATACATGAATTATATCAAAAATTCAATAATTATTTTCCTAGTTAATGACCGTAGTATTAGAAGCTGACATAATATCCTGTCCAAGCACCATTAGTGCAGATTTTGCTTCTCAAAGGATTATGTAGAAGCACAGCGTTATCTATCTCAACTATATTGTCTGTACACACGCATCATGATTTTTTCTTTCTATACCCCTTCCTTTGTCTACATCACTGTCCAACACAGTCCAGCATTTCACAACAATATTGAGTTATTCAAAGAAGTTGTCCACCATAGCCATTTACAGCTCAGCTTAATATTATGACCCCACGAAACAAGGCAGGAGGCATCACAATTCCTGATTTGAAATTATACTACAAAGCCACTGTGATAAAATCAACATGGGATTGGCAACAAAATAGACCTGAGGATCAGTGAAATAGATTAGAAGATGCAGAGGTATCTACGAAAACACTCAGCCATCTTAACTTCGACAAAGGGGCTACACAAGCTCACTGGCAGAAAGATAGCCTCTTTAACAAACGGTGCTGGAAAACATGGCTTTCTACATGCCGAAAACTAAAACTTGACCCAGCTCTAACACCATGCACTAAGTTACAGTCAAAATGGATTAAAGATCTAAACATTAAAACAGAAACACTCATCTCCAGGAAGAGAAAGTAGGAGGAACTCTTGAAGACACAGGGGTAGGTAAAGAGTTCATGAACAAACATATATATGCACGGGAAGCACTTGAAAGAATCAACAACTGGGATCAACTCTTCTTAAAGAGCTTCTGCATCTCAAAAGAAATTGTCAGCAGAGTGAAAAGACAACCTACAAATTTTGAAAAAATCCTAATAAGCAATCAGACACAGGTCTGCTGTCTAGAATATATAGTTCGAGACCAGCCTGAGCTACAAAGTGAGTTTAAGGTCAGCCTGAACTGCATAGTGAGACCCTGTCTCAAAAAAAAAAAAAAAAAAACAAAAAAAAAAAAAAAAAAAAAAAAAAAAAAAAAAAAAAAAAAAAAAAAAAAAAAAAAAAAAAAAAAAAAAAAAAAAAAAAAAAAAAAAAAAAAAAAAAAAAAAAAAGAACTAACAGGGCCCTCAAATTTAAAGATCCAATTCAGAAATGGACATCTGAGATGAATACACACTTCTCAGAGGACGAAATTAAAGAAGCAAATAAACGTATGAAAAAATGCTCCACATCGCTAGCCATTCATGAAATGCAAATGAAAACAACACTGAGATACCATCTCACTCCAGAAACAATGGCTATCATAAGGAAATAGACCAACAACAAATGTTGGAGAGGTTGTGGGGAAAAGGGAACGCTTCTCCACTGCTGATGGGAATGTAGACTGGTACAACCATTGTGGAGGTCAGTGTGGAGACTCCTCAAAACAATAGGACTATAGATCTCATTCAAGCCTGCTATCCCCCTCCTGGGAATTTTCCCAAAGGATCTGGAAACATTGTATCATAGAGATATACGTGTACCTATGTTTATAGCAGTTCAATGTGTGATAGCAAAATCTTGGAAACAACCAAGATGTCTATCACATGAGGAATAGTTGAAAAAGCTGTGGTATTTCTATATAATGGAGTATTACTCAGCTATTAAGAATGATAAGTTTGAAGCATTTATATTGAAGTGGATGCCACTTGAACATATACTCATAAGTGAAATAAAATAAAACTTTAGAAAGTGAGTGCCCAAATCGCAACTCAAAACTCACCTATTTATCCCAAAGGGCAGACACTGCAATTTAACCTTTGCCTCAGCTGCTGGGGTGATGCTGGACTAGGCTCTCTCCTGCCTTTCGAGGGCTTCAGTGCCTGCCACAGTATGGCATCTGTACCCCAAGTTTGCCAACACTGCTCTGCAGGTCTCCTTGCAGCGCCTGATGTCTGACTGCCCATGGCCATTTGCATACAGTCCCCCTGGGAGTGTAACACTGGGAGCCCTCTAGTCCAGCTAAGAGGCTCCTCTTGCTTGTGGAGTGCAGATAGCACTTTCTCAAGGGATATGGCTGGTCTTTGTTCTAGAGCCCTTCACAGGCTGTTTCCTGTAGAAAGGCACACTGCGAGGAAAGGCCTGTGATCTCCTTGCACATCACAGCTGCCTCTGGCCTTGTCTAGTCCAGTGCAGAGTTTTTTTCAGTGAGGAGAAACTTCCTTTCACTGCCTTGAAACTATTCCAGTCATGAGATCAATGGGGGTAATGCGAGTGGTTTCTTCACTTCTCTGAACTGCTAAGTATTTGGTATTTCTGTGCTGTCTGATAATTTCTTTCTGTGGATAGGTGTGTCAGAACCTTCCTAGCTCCCAAAATATTACTTCTTTTTTCTTCTCCATGTTGTTTGCAGAGTCTACATACTGAATGTCAGAGACGTTGGATCGCTGTCACTCACAGTGCCACCATTTTTCTTCTCGCTCTGCCATTTATGTTATTAAGTCATCAATGCCATACACATGGCATTCCTACATGCCAGTTTAGAAAGCAACTCATTAGTAACACAGTTGGGAAATGCTATGTCCAAAACCACATTTTGTGTGTGTTGCAGTGGCAAATTTATTTTTTTTTTATTTTTTTTTTTATTTTTTTTTTCTTCCTCCAGCATTTATTATTAGTTGATTTTTAAAAGAAATGTATTTGGTTGTTACAGGGTTTTACTATAACAGCTCTGCCTCATAGCACTGGGATTATAGGTTTATTTATTTTTTTTTTCCATTTATTTTTATTTTATTGAAATACAAATGTCAATCAGACAGTTTCAAAACACCGTAACCATACAGAGTCGATGAAATAATACATTGCAAACTGTTTTCATAATGTTTTGGTATTGTACAAGGTGCATACATGATATTATATTTACAGGTATTTATGTAGCTGAATTATATCACAGATTCAAT
>PVKA01040329.1:0-18847 GCA_004027165.1 Ctenomys sociabilis | reverse complement strand
ATTATTATTATTATTATTTCTATTGTTATCATTACTATTACTACTACTACTGAGACAAACTCTTGCTATGTCTGTAAGTTGCCCAGGCTGGGATATAACTTGAGATTCTCCTTCCTCAACTTCTCAGAATACCTAGCGCTGACCTCCATATTTTATACATTGTTACTTTCCATTCAGGCTTTCTATATCACCATCATGTGTGCATCCTACCTGTATGAAGAAGTTATTTAGTTGATGACTTATATGAATAACATATACACCAGGAACCGGAGAGATAGCTCAGTAGAATAAGCACTTGCCTGGCAAGCACAAAGGAGTGAGTTCAATCCCCAGTTCTGAAGAAAAAATCATAAAGCCTCTATATGTTAGATATGAGATCAGACTCTTACTTAGATTAAGTACAGTCAGTAATGTGAATTTTATCCGAGGTAATAGCTTTCATCTATTAAATATTATTTTCTATCAAACCTTCTTGTTATATAAGTGTTTTAGCAAAAAAAGAAAGTTTTTCATTTTGTGCTAAGACTCATAGCTGGCAGTTTACCTCATATGATCTAACCCAGGCTGGGGTTTTACTAGCTCTTTCCAAGGAGAAAGAAAGTTCTAAAGAGTCAGTCTCATTAATTTCAATTTCTGGGGTTCCCGGACTAGCATTATTTGTCTTCCTCGACACACTTAGAAATTATCTATCAGCCTTCCACTTTCCAATTTAAAAACTTTTCAGATTTTTAGGATTTTATTTTCAAATTAGTGTGTCAATCAAAACCAGAGTTCTGTTGTTAAACAAATCTAAGAATAAAAATTGAAAACCTATCTGTTAACACTTTGATTATGGTTCATGCAGTAGTTGCATAGATAAAATTTATAGTCACAGAAACATGTCAACATATCTTGAATAAAATCATTAGTTTGAAGTTTTCTTTTGTTCTATTATTAAAAAAGAAACATTGGTTTAGTTTTAGAATGGATTTACAGTAGTTGGAAAAGTTGTATGTTACCTATTTTCTATAAAGTAAGCTAAAGTATAGTTTGGTCAAGTTCTCTGAGACTTGTCATTTGCAGTCATAAATTATCTTCTTTTTCTAATTCCTTACTCAGGGCTCCTGCTGCATTCAAAAAAAAAAAACCCTAAAACTTCATATTGTCTTAAAGCTGTCTTTCTCAGAACTGTTATTCTTCTGGACAAGAGAATCCATCCAGTTTTCCTATTAAATCTTTAAAGAAGTACCTAAGAATTTCTTTCTCAGAAACACATCTCAGAATTTGAATTCAAAGCTTCTTCTTTCTTTCATTTGAGTGTTTGTTTTCTTTATGTTATTATACTTCTCAAATACTATGCAACAGATAGGACAACTGTATTTTAAAATTTTGATTACTTTTATAATTTTGTTTTAAAATAATCATGTTTCCTACAATCACACTCATTTTCTAATCATCTTCATCTCTTCTGTAACCCCACTAATACCGAGTCATGAAATATCTGCTTTCCATGAATAGATTCTGAGATCCCTACAGGCCTACATTCCCATGGAAACCAAAAAAAAAAAAAAAAAAAAAGCTAAAAGGAAAAGAATGAGTATATATTGAATTTCTCTGAGACCTACAGCTTGTTTTTCATTAGACTCATGCTGATTTCTTTTAAACTCTAGGCACAGAGCCAGCAAATATGTTTATGGCTGATAAAAAGGAACTTCAGATCCATTTACTTTCATTTAACCTTTTTAAAATTAATTTTATATATAACATCAATTCTAAAGAAAATACGAACGCTAATTTTCTAATTATCATCTTATGTCATAGGACCATAATTGTTCATGTAATTTTCTTTTCTGGTTTTTCTCCTATACTTTTTTACTGTTCAAGAAAAAAAAGAAAAGATACAACAGAATTAGGTGGGCTTGGGGCTGGTGAGATAGCTCAGCAGTCTAAAGCTCTTGCTTACACAAGCTTAGGCAAAGCACGAGGACTGCAGTTCTATCCCTGGCACCACATGCAATGCCAGCCCTGCCCCCAGGGCAGGCTAAGCCAGCTACACACACTCTCAAAAAAAAAAAAAAAAAAAAAAATAGGTGCGCTTATTATTCTTAGAGTCTGGATACTGTCCTTTCCAGGGTGCAACATTTTCCCTGTGACCAATCACGGAATTCTTTGTATTTCCTTTGGCTGTTAAGTGTTTACAAGGCTCCTGTGATCATTTACAGATGTTTTCACAGATGACCAAAATGCCAAAGTAGGGGATCAAGAAAGCCAGTGAGAGCTTAGGTGAGGAGAGCAAGTTATAATTTAATTGATTGTTGATTGAAATGGTGGGAATTAAACCCAGGGCTTTACACATACTGAACAAGCACACCACTGAGCTATGCTTGAAGTCCAGGTTCTAACTTCAAATAAGGTAAATAGTCTTCCCTGCTGTGTTCCCATAATAAGACTTAAAGAGGGTAGGAAAGTTAGCCATATGCATATCTGAGGTAAAATATTTGTGTTAGGCAGAAGGAATGTCAAGGGGAATCAATCTTGGGATATTTGAGCAATAGCAAGAAAACACTCTTATAATGAATGAGCACAAGGAAAGATTATGAAACAGAGGAAGAGAAGAATATGGTGATTAGATTCTGTAGGGCCTGGTATGCCATTGTCAAGAATGTTTTACTCTGGTATCATCCCATCTTCCCTTCTTCTTTCCTTCCTTCCTTTCTTTATTTTTTTATTTTTGCAGTACCAGGAATCAAACTCAGGATTGTGCTTGCCAGGCAGGCACTTAAGTCACAGAGCTATATCCCTGTCCCTCTTCCATTCTTTATATAATATGCTTCCAAGTCTCCTGCCCAGCTTGACCCCTGCCATTAGATATGCATGCATTTGTCTAAATCCCCTTGAAAATATATTACCTACCACACAATGCAGTGCCAGCCCTTGACTCTATAACTATTGCCATTGATTTTTTTGGCAGCCAAAAACAGTAGATTCACATTGACAGTATTTCAAATAACTCTCTAACTCTGCTTTATCTTAATATTACTGCTTACACTACAACCTGTATATATGGAGTTTGGTACCAAAATGTAATATCTTACTGTATTCATAAGTTTCCCAGTCTTACTTAGGTGAAGTTGACCATTCCCTTTTTTCTTCCTCCAGTATTTTGTGTACTCAGTCACTCTCATGTCATTTATCACTGGTTTACACATTTGCTTCTCCTGCAGATGGTGAGCTTCTTGATAAGGAAGAGCATCTTAGTCATTTTTGTTACCAACACAGAATACTTAAATCAACACTTGGTGGATTAAATTGGGTTCATCATGTAACCTCTCAAGATCCTCTTGGATCTTGGGTCTGCCATTCAGTATAGTTGTCATTTTCCTGGCTGAGTTTCATCCTAATCTATGATACCAAAATAGATCTTGATAAAAGGAAGCTTAGTCGTAAGTGCACAATCAACTTCACTAAGTTAAAAAATGTTGTTCTCATTTTGTTGTTCTATACTTGTCCAAACTATGTCATCAGTGATAATGAGATTTCTAAAAAGTTTGTGTAATGTCTGAGAATCTGCTTGTTTTCTATTCCAATTCTGATGAGTATGTAGTATATTTATTTGTTCAGTGAATATTATTAGCATAAAATATATAATAAGCATTGCACCATATGTATCAGAGTATTTTAAATTCAATCTGTGTCTAACTATTTGAAGTTCTTCAGAATTTGTAAGTTTAACAGTTTATAAACTATAAACTACTCTGCAACCACTAATGAAATAATACATCTGGATACTGGCCATCAATAAATGCTAAAACCATCAGAAAGAAAGACTAATGTAATAGGGAGCTTAATTATGGATAGATCAACATCCACTGGTGATTCTTACTACAAAAAAAGCAAAGAGAGTGGACATATATGGCTCCTGGTATAGTTAATGGGTAGTAAATAGCACCACGAGTGACATATTCTTACCAGAAAATAAAACTATAATCTGAATAAACCTCTGCTTGTACCTTCCAGTTTAGAGGAAACACAAAATATTAGAACATGTTACATGATACCACAGGTGTTCATTTTGCTTTTCTCTTCCTCTTCTGGTCACAGACATATTTTAAAAATAATGAGTTTACTTTGTTTCCCTATTGTTAGGGAAAGTTCATTCTTCATACTTTCCTTTCTTTCATTCCTCCACTGTATATTTTATTTAATAATGAAACTTCTGTTTTCCAATGTCATCAGCATATTTATTCATTTATTTAGCCTATATATATAGGCTAAATAAATGAATAAATATATATTGATAATAATATATATATATATATATCTGAAATAGTTTCAAAATTGCTTCAGTCTTCCTATCATATTAACGCCAACTTAGTAAAAATAGTACTGAATTTGTTTATAGCTCTTCCCCTGCCACCCTGGCTTAAGACTGAAAGCATATAGTCAAATTGTGTATTTTTTAAGTTACTTGAACAAGATTTTTTTCCCCATCAGTAGTTGTGGTATTGATTTTAAATACAATTGTGTTCATTTCTTTCAGTTTTGCTTCTGCTTTTTAATGTCCTTCCTTACCCATCCTCACTGATTTAACTTTTCAGAAAAAGTTAAATCAATAAAACTTTTATTGAAACATAACCTCAAACAAGACCCTCATCCAGGACACCTTCTATCCCATTTTCCCCATGTCCTGTAGACAGACAGCTTTATTGTTTTCTAACTTAAATTTCCTCTGTATGTGTTTGATTATTTCCCCTTCCTTTTTCTGATTTCCTTTCAGAAATATTTTTATTTGCTTCAGTGGCTCTGTAGGCATTGGGGCCCATCTGGGTATCTGTGTCATTAAGACTTTTTTTTTGCCAAGTAATATGGAAATGGTTTAGATGATGGCATGGCTTCTGATTAGATGTCCCCCAAAGCCTCATGTGATCATGGGAGAAGGCTTTTTCAGAGGTGACTGGGTCTAGAGAATGTGATGCTAGAATTGATTCATGGTGCAATGTTAGGATCAAGGACACTAGGATTAACAGCATGAGTGCCACCTGGCTTGAACAGCTTGTATAATGTCGAAGGGGCAGAAAGATGCTAATAAGGCCACTTGTTTGCTTTGCCTGCCATGGACTATTTCTCCTCTGAAATGCTTTTCTACCATACCATCCTGCCTTGGAGCTACGTGATTATGTATAAGTTGTGAGCTAAATAAATCTTTTCCCCCTTAACTTCAGGTGTCAGGTATTTTGTCTCAGCGATGAGTGAAGTAACTAAGACATATTTTCTTATATACCACTCATATAAAAAGAACTAATATCCAGAGTTGGTTAGCTCAGTGACATCAGTGAGAGTCTGGGTTTTTCCATCCTTCTTTTCTACTCTCCTCACTATGTTAGCTTTTACTTTTCAGCTAGCTTCTCTGTGAGTTCATTTCAAAATGCTTTAGTTTTGGGATTGCATATAAAACACAATACCTGGAAGCAAGAAAATTAAATGTTGTTATCTTATTCATTTGCACAGCAAAGAAAGCTTTCTGAGAAGCCCTGTGGCATATTCTGTTTCTGTCCCTTTGATTCTCAGACATAATACTATCTCCTGGAAAGGAAAATAGAATCTTCATAATTGTGTTTATCAATCAAAGTCACTGCCTGGGTTTGGTAAAAATATAGCCTCTTCTGAAAGACGTAACTGCTTAAAGATAACAGAAACCAAGGTCCTATTATTAGCTCATAAAATTATGGCAGGCACTCCACACTGTCAATGTCTTGGATATTTAGTGAGCTTTGTAAACTAACTTGGAACGCAATGGCCACAGGATATTATGCCTCACCTTTAGAGTTTCTTCTTGTTGTCATTCAGCTCTAAGGTAGAAGAAGGTAGATAAATACTGTTTTCAGTAGAGTTGACTTCATCTATAGCTTTCTTTGGTGTCCTTTCTAATTGTAACAAATGTGGGTGTTTTCTGTTGAATGCTGTCAAATAAGAGAATAGCAGATTGCATAGCTTCTCCAGTAACAACCATGTGCATCATCTGGTGTGTTCCCTCACTCTTCATAAGCTTTAATGAGAAATATAGTGGCTAAAAGCACTGTTTTATGTTTTGGTTTTTTGGTGTGGTTTGGTTCGGATCGGTTTGGTTTAGTTTTTTTTTTGTTTTTGTTTTGTTTTTATACAGTCTTGCTACACAGCTCAGACTTGTAGTGATCTTCCTGTGTCAGCCTTCCTAGTGCTGGAATTATATGTATGTGCCACCACTTCCAGTTCCAGGGTCTCAAGACCAGCACAGTATGCAGTACCAGAGATCAAACTCAGGACCTTGTGCTTGCCACGCAGGCATTTATGCCACTGAGCTATCTTCCCAGCCAAAACACTGAGCTAAAAAACCAAAAGATTGGCTTTTGGTTTTTGGATCCTTGTCTTGACTGTGTGCCTATGGCAACTCCAAGATAAGGCTTTGAGTCAAACAGAAAGGAACTTCTTGAATTCCTTGAAATCAGGATGCTGACTAATATCTAGACAGAGTTGAATCCTCTGAGATCTATGTGGAATTTGGTTTATATGAAGTATTAAGCTATTCAGGGAAGGGGGACTCCTGAGAAGAGGAATATGGCAAAGCATGGGGCAGTGCTGATCATATGTTCACATGTTTTCCAGAATCAGCTGAGGTAGAAATTTTAGAATTATAACCAGGGAGCAGAGACTATCTGGTACCATTGTCAGGAGGGCTACTGCTTTTTGCTTACCATGCAGGCTCTTTATTCTGGTTTCATCTGAATGGGGAGCTATGCTCACAACCTTCCCTTTCAGTGTTCTGCTAAGCCTGTATTTGTTAGAGTAAGCAAACAAAACCCAACACAGAGCTTAGTGAAGTGAGAAGTACTTGTAAGAAACAGATACGATGACCTTGTACTTAGATTCTTCCATATCTTCATATTCATTTATTCAACAGGTATTTATTAAACACCTACTAGTCATAAGGTGGTGTTCTATATGTTTGATATATACCAATGAACAAAATAAAAATCCTTCACTTCAAGGAACTCATATTGTGTTGGTAGAAAACAACCATAAATGAGCAAATAAGTGTTATATAGAAAATATTATGTCAGGTAGGGATACTTGCAATGGGAAAAATAAGGTGAGTGTGGGAGATAAGGAGTCTAGGAATTTGCAAATGTAAATAGAGTGATAAAGGTAAACCTCATTTAAGAAAGTTTTTTTTTTGTTTTGTTTTGTTTTGGTTTTGGCAGAACCAGGGGTTGACTCAGGCCCTTGTGCTTGCTAGGGAAGCACTTATTCTCCTGAGCCATCTCCCTGGCCCCAAGAAAGTAGTATTTAAATAAACCCAAATGAGAGAACAAATCCTGTTGACAGAGATTGCCAAGTGCAAGGCTCAGAGATGTGAGCATGCTTATTACTTACAATCAGTAAGGAGGCCACTGTGACCCTAGTAGAGGAAGAACGTGCAGAGATATTTAAGTCCTGTTTGCTATTTAAGGATACTGCTTTTTGTCTGTACAAGAAGAGGAAGCTATTGATGGCTTTGATTACAGAAAATATAATTTCATTTATATTTTGAAAGTCTCATTCTAATTTCTGTGTTGATGATAAACTGCCAAAAGGAGAAAAGAAGCTGGGAAACAGAAATAATGTTGACTTAGACCAAAGTAGTAGTGCTGGAGGTGTAAGATATAGTACAGTTTTCTCTTTTTTTATTTATTTTTAATTTCATGTATTTGGTACAGGGTCTCACTACGCAGCTTGAACTTGTAGTGATTCTCCTGTTTCAATCTCCCCAGTGCATGGTGTGCATCACCATGCTGGGTCTTGGTGATCTGCTCAGACTCCTGGTGTGATGCATCACACCATGGTCCTTGCACTTGCCTAGGTAGGCACTGAGGCTGCTGAGCTATCTCCACAACCCCTTTATCTCTTTTAATTGGCAAATAAAAATGATATATATTCAGAGGGTGCAATATAGTGGTTTAAGACATATACATTATGGCTAAGTCATGCTAATTAACATCTATATTACCTCATACACTTATTTATTTCTGGTGAGAATACCAATCTACCCTCTTAACCATTTTCAAGTATTCATTATTATTAAATATAATCACTGTATTGTAACCAATTTTAAACATACTTTGAATTTACTGCCAGATTATGGATGTGAGAGGAGGTCTCATCACTTTACACTAAGACAATTTTTTGTTGTTTTGGGGTTTTTTGGTTTGGGTTTTGGTTTTTTTTTGGTTGTTGTTGCTGTTGTCTTTTTGAGATAGGGTTTCACTATGCAGGTCAGGTTAGCCTTGAACTCACTTTGTAGTCCATGTTGGCCTCAAATTCACATCAATCCTCCTGCTTTAGTCTCCTGAGTGTTGAGATGCACCACCATCCCCAGCTACACTGTCTTTTGTGCCTTAGATCTTTTTGCATTGTATTATGAGAATGCCAAACATATTTCAAAGTAGAATAATGTAGTAACTCTCAGCATCAGTATTACCAAGTCATGCCAACATTATTTCATCTATGCCATATTTACTCTTTAGATAAAGAGTTAAAGAAAATCTTTAGCAATATATTCCTAAAAGACAATAGTTTTTAAAATGTAATCATTGTACTGCGTTTTTAAAATTTAACAAGAAAAACCCAATACAGTGTATCACAGAATCAGTGATTAAATTACCAGTTATCTTGTAAATGTCATATTTTTATTTACATGCTTTGATTCAGGATCCAAATACCATGCAGTACAAACTATATATTGTTTGTACTAGAAACCCAGTATTAAAAAATACACATTTTAAAATCTATACCCTTACCCTCAATAACTCTGTTTCTTTTCTCCATCCTTTTACAGTTTTTTTTGTTATTATCACTTATCCTCTGCAGTTTAACCTCCACCCTAACTTGATATCTCAGTCTAGACTGATTATCTCAGTAGGATGTTGATACTTTCTCCAAGACCTATTCCTCTCAGTCCTCTGTATTCCCTGTGAATTAATTATTCCATCTAAGGCTTAATCTCTTTCAACTTTTAACTTTTTGACCAAACTCCTTCATTGTAGTAAGCTTGACATCAGGAACAAGGTAATGTTTCATTGTCTCTACTTTTGTGATATTAGTCATTATTAGCGATCAGTTCATAAAGCTAGTTTTTATTAATACTTGCAAAAATAGTTCTACCATCTCTTCCATAATTATTAGCTAGAGCAATTTACTAGGGAGAAACTTCATCTGTTAAGTTACTCAGTGGCATAGTTTCTATAGAAAAGAAAAAATTTTCAAGATAATACCAATTTTCAAAATAGTAAGTGTGGTGGATTGAACAACTTGTGGTCAATTTGTAACACCTAGCTGTACTGAATCAACGTGTTGATGCATGTGGAGGGCCCACTCGAGCATTGTTACCAACAACATAAGAACTAGAGAGGAAGAAGCAGTGCTATTGGTTCTCCTGGAGGAGCGTCTCGTGCTGGGCTTCCTGATATGAACTCAACTGCTGTTGTCTGAGGGCTTAGGACCTCATTTTCACTGAGGATGGCTGTGGTACCTTTTGGGTATAGCTCTGGTCCTTACTTTGAGTGTCACTTCCTGGCTCGAATGCAGATCCCTCAGCCCACTGGCCCAATCCTTCATCCAGCTGGCCCAGGCTTTCTAGCTTCTACCGCTGACCTTTGAGCCCTCCCAAGGCAGATCTGATTATTGTGGGCTCTAGGACTCCAATTGGGCTTGTTGGGAGCATTGTCATGGGCTCCAGGTCTACAGCTGGACTCATTCAGGACATTGCTATGGGATCCAGGCCCTCAGCTGGATTCCTTGGGTCTTTTGTACATGTACAGATTTCCTACAGTCTTTTATTTCACTGTCTGGGTGAGTACTATGAAATAAACCTGTAAATTATGAGTCCTGTATTAAATTATTTCCCTTGCAAACACTGACTACAATAAGGTTTTCCCTGGCATCCTTAAATGATGACCAAATATTGTTTTTCTTTTTTAATATCATTATGAATAATGCCTAGAATGCTTTAGTATTGTTTTAACATCTATCCTATATGAATCCATTAAACTTTTTATCCTTAGTTAACATTTATATTGCTCCATATTTGGCATATGGCAGATCTCTGAAGTTGGTTTCTAGCACCCTTTGATGTGATCCTTATTATATAATAGTTTACTTGTTGTCAGTTATGTCTGAATATTCTTACATGTCTAAATAAAGATTTAGTTATATTATATTTGCTCTAGGCCTGAGCTATTTCTCCAATAGCCTTTCATTCTGGTCCTCTCCCCTGTGGTCCATACCGAATCCACCAACAGAAATGATGAATTTTTTTTTCTTAGAAAATAGATGGAAAAGATCTTAATTTTAATATAATCCAAAATAGTGACAACAGTGGCAAGGCTTGATATAATACCATGGAATTAAAGTGGGATTAAAACACAACAAAATTAAAAATTAAAACACAACAAAAAAATCATAAAGAGGTTAACTTCTGTCCTATTCGTTCAGAGTTGACTAAAGTCACATTGAATTTTTAGTCATTCTGAAATTTTGCCTAACATGTTTTCATTCTTATTTAACCATGAAGTTCACAGACTTGCCCCACAACTTCCTCATGGCCATTTTCACCTCTGCATTTCTGAGCATGTAGATGATGGGGTTCTGCATGGGGTTGATGACCATGTAAAACATAGCCACCAACTTGTCCTCAGTGTAGGTGGAGGAGGGACACAAGTACAGGAAGATGGCAGGTCCAAAAAACAAAAGGACCACGGTGATGTGAGAGGCACAGGTAAAGAGGACTTTGCCCCTGCCCTCTATAGAAGGAATGGTTCCTTAAGCTGACCAGGATGACGACATAGGAGCACACCAAGAAAAAAAAAGGAAAATATAGACAAAGGAAAATATGTTGACAAACATAATAATTCCAACCATAAAAATGTCAGTGCATGTAGTCTTGAATAAGGGGTGGAGGTCACAAGTAGTGGTCAATCACATTGGGACCACAGAAGGGCAAAGTTATGAGAATCTGAATTATGGAACGAAAAAGGCCCCCCAGCCAGGAGCCAGCCACCAAGCAGTGACACACAGGTCAGCTCATAATAACTGTGTAGTAAAGGGGTTTGGAGATGGCCACATAGCAGTCATAGGCCATGACTGTGTGGCGGGAGGATCCTAGAGACCCCAAAGAAGTAGAAGAAGAAGATCTGAGGCAGAAAGCCCTTGAAGGAGATGGTTTTCATCTTGATGAGTAGATCCACAATGAATTTGGGAACCACAGTGGAGGAGTAGCAGATCTCCACCAGGGACAGGTAGCCCAGGAAGAAGTACATGGAGGAGTGCAGGCTGTCACTGACATAGACAGTCAGGACGATGAAGCCATTGCCCACCAGTATGGCCAGGTACATGGGAAGGAAGAGCACAAAACAGGCTCTCTGCACCTGTTCGTCCTAGAAGAGCCCGGTGATGAGTTTTGAGCATTTCCCTAACTCAGTCATGCCATTCCTTTGTTTCAGATCCTGATACCTGTCACAGAACAAAAGCCTAAGTACAGTTGGTCCTCCATATGTATGGGTTATGCATCTACAGATTCAACCAACCTCAGATAGAAAATACTCTGGGGGAATAAAACATGCCTGTACTCTAAACATATAAAGACACTGTTTTGTCTTTATTCCCAAAACAATACAACTACCATTTGCCTAGGATTTGAATTGTATTAAATGTTATAGGTAATCTACTGTTGATTTAAGGTATATGGGAGGAGATACCTTAGTAAGTTATATGCAAATGTTATGCCATTTTATATGAGACAAACATTTGTGGATTTTAGTATCTTAAGGGCCCTAAAATCAGTTTTCCATGGATACTGAGGGGCACTGTACCTCTTACGAAGTATAAAACTTTTTGTTCTGAATTCTGTTACCTGTATAACCTTATTTCTGAGCTTCACCTTGTTCTCTTCGTCAGCCACTATGACTTTCATGCTGTTTCTCTACACATCAGTGCCTGTTCTTGCCTCTGCTCTTTCCTCTGCTAGGAAGGCTGGGCCGTAAGAGCCTCATGTGGAATTCCCTCGCCCGCCACAGCTCTGTACTCAAGTCATTGTGTCAGTGACTAATACCTCACTCACTACCAATACCTGTTCACCCCAACAAATTTTATTCACCCCATATTTTAATTCACTCTAAGTTTTTCTTTACAACTGAACATTATCTAAAATACTACATATTACACTCAGTTGTCTTTCTTATGTCTTCTATTTACCCCTCCCCCATGTAAAAAATAGCCATGAAGCTCCTGACTTTTTAAAAATAGGCTTTATTTATCCTCATTGCCTAGAGCAAGTGCCCGGTTGATGCTCAAAAATATTTGTTGAAAGAATGAGTATGCTTCCGAGTTTATGTATTTATTAATTCTCTCCAGTGATCCAGCATTTCTTACATCCTGTATATATTCTCAACCAAGAACATGTGATGGCATTTCAGTTGTCTAGTACTAGAATATTGTCTAAAGGAAGAATCACTGCTTTGTTCTCTCTCATATATTTCTGTATCTTCCCCCAGCACATGACTCTTGATTGTTCTGCATAGAATATTTCCTCTCTTGGGAACATAAATTCCCTTTTCTTCTGATTAAATAGCCACAGAGCGTCCACTTGCACTGACTTTCAGCTGGAAAGTGAGTCAGTGCTACCTAGTGGAGAAGAGAAGCCTGAGCATTTGCATCTCCAGAATGTTTGTATTGACAAATGGCAGTCAGTTATTGACATTTATGTCCCTTGGTGATACTTCAATTGGCTTATCTTTGCTGGTCAAATGCCTTAATTGTTCTGGCCTTTAATTCAGTCAAAGTTGGAGCTGGAGCAGAGGGGAAAGAAAAGCAGCAAGTCTAACAGAACATCAAGGTAGAGCTGAGAGGCTGCTGGCAACGATCAGCCTGTCATAATGTTATGATTTGTTCATTTTTATACCATTTATTAGCCTTTACTTGTTGTGCCATTTGGCCTCCAGGGCAGATAAAGTGCTATCTAATTTGGTAGGTTTGCTTCTGTCAGAGCAGCCTCGACAGAGAAGGTGTTAGCTGCAGTGACAAATAATCAATAGCTGTCCTTGTCATGAGGAACGTGAGCAGTTGGGCCTTTCATCTGGAGGATTAGAGGTCTAATTGGATTGAGAATAGGGAGGGTGGGCTGTTGGGTAACCCTGTCAGCCTTGTGAAGCTGTCAAATGTCAGCCTTATTCATGGTGAAGGGAATAAGGAACCCGTGTGCTTTCAGAATTGAGGAGGAAGGCATGTGAAAGCCCTTATACAAAGGCATAGATACTGAAGTTGACTCAGCTAACATATCCTCTTTTTATTTAATTAGCTATCTCTTTGGATAGTAAATGTATGGAACTTTAAATGATATTTTTAAGTCTAGATATGCGAAACACACACACACTCTTAAATTGAGGTTGGTTCTCTTTGTCTTTGATACTACTAACAGGTAAACCACTTACATAGAGATTTAAAATGAAATTTTATTGGAGAAAGTACATAAATCATCATCTCACTGTCAGAATTCACAAAAAGGTTGGCATTTTTTAACAGTAGTGTTAGAAAAAAACTGAGGTATAGTATTAAAAGGATAGATGACTGTGAAAAAGTATATCTGTCTGACAGATTCTTTTCTCCTATGGTCATTGAGATATAGGTTTCCTTATAAAACAAAACCTTTCATTTATGTGACATAAACATTTATCCTGAGGGATAAAGAGTCATGCTTTGGCTAAATCACCTCTTTAAAGGAATGCCCACTTTTTGGCAAAATATAACAAAATAACCATATCAGATTTAAATAATAGATTTAATCAAAATCTCTTTCATACCCCTAATACCTCATCTTATGCTGTGCATAAGATGCACAGGGCTGTTCTTGAACATAGTTGGAAAAAAGCTATTTAGGAAAAATCACTTACTGTAGTTTGTTCACTAATACACAGAGCTCTTAGTACACCTTGTCGACGCCAAGTTCATGGCTTTAAATTCTACTAAATTCCATTGCAATAGAACACATCTAACAACAATAACTACCAAGCATAATGTAGAAAATAAAATTTACAATTTTCTTCATAGATACATTTTCTGTGCACAAATTAAATTCAGTGCACCTCTGGCATCTATAAGCATGTGTGCTTTTTAGTACCATATCACTGAGAGCATCTGTAAACATAATCCATATAGTATTTCTTCATGCAAGCCTTGACTAAAGGTGACTTTATAGTAACGCCATGAATGTATGCATGTGCATTCCTAAGATCAGCCTATCTGCAACCCGGGTGTCTTTACATGATCATCCAAAGGCTAACCACAAATCTGAAATGTCTCAAAAAGTGCTTTATTTGTAAAGACAGCATGCTTGTTTTAGATCACAGTTTCAGAGACTGCAGTCCATGATCAATTGGCCCCATTGCTTTCAGGCCTGTGCCAAGGAATCACATGGTAGGAGTTTGTGGGAGAGTAAAACGGTTCACTTTATGGCCAAGACATAAAAGAGAGTGAGTTGGGGCCAGTTCTGTTGTATCCCCTTCAAAGACCCTCACCTCCCCAAGTGACCTAAAGCCCCACTCCCTAAGCCTCTCCTCTTAAAGCTTCTACCACCTCCCAGTAGCACAATGGGCTGAAGACCAAGCCTTTATTACATGGACCTTAAGGTGTTGCTGGTCCTAACCTTATTACCTGGGATCAAGAATAGAGACATTTGAGTGCTTAGGACTAAAAATTTTGAACCCCTGGACTTATCTGAACTCTCTAAGCAAAGAAAGAATCTCTTCCAGATTAACAGCAGCCTCCATTTGACAGAAACCACAGGTGCAGATTCCCCCAAAGAAGACTAACTCACAAGATATCGTCCTTCAAAACCAAACATCCAATACTTCTCCAGCTTGCCTCCAACTTACTAACCTAGTAACCGATGTCAGGGCTCAGCACAGCATGAACAAGGCAGCACAGGCCCTTCTTTGAGGAAACAGCTTCCTCCTTGTGGAAAGAACTAAAGCATCTGAATAACATGCACTGATGGAGGGGGGATAAGGTGAGAGTGGCCTTGAGTAGGACAGACCAGAACATGGAACATAGAGCTGGGAGAGAAGAATTTATAAATATAAGACTACTGTTCAAAAAAATACTTTAAAATAACTAAATGTTCTAAAGTAGACACTGGATGAGTTCACCCAGTGAGCTCATTGACCCTTTATATCCAATGGTTCATTAGTCATTATGTCATTAAGATCTTCCTACATCAGTGGGGTCTTGAAAATTCTGTGATTTTACCACTTTGTAACACACAAGTAAGATCAGTGGAATTCTCAATATTACTTAGCACTGAGAATTTTGGTTATCTAAAGTACTTATTTTGCTTGGTCTAAGCTAGAAAATGGGGGAAAAAAAAAAAGCCTATCCACAGTCATAAAAATGCAGTTCTTCCAGAGCTCTAGCTCATGCTATATAATTGTGACCACATTCATACTTAAATTCAATTCCTCACAGGAAATTATAGAGGCAAATTTGACATCATGGCAAAAGAAGTTCAAAATGTAAATTAGAGGTTTGGTCAGAATGCACTGCCTATGACCTATAAGCAGACTGTTTTTGAGATGAGATTAGAATGCTTTTTGCTTTGGAATTCTTCATAGCCATCATTATTCAACAAACATTTTTAAGAAACTACTATAAGTTATAGAAATACAACCATGAACAGGGATAATCCTGTCTTCAAGAAGTTCATAGTTTAATGGGGACAACAGACTAGATAAGTGAGCATCTGAAATATAGTATTCTTGTTAAATGCTAGAAAAAGAGTAATCCTAGGCAAAATAACAGAGGAGCATTTAATCCACTGTAGGGTGTTGTGATTAGGTGAAATGTTAATCTAACAAACAAATAAATAAATGACTTTCTTCCATAAATAACACCTATGCTAAGTGAAAGGAGAACTAGAAGTAGGAAAGCATTCTTGAGGTATCATCAAAGAAAGAATAATTAGTTCAATATGTATGGATTAATAAACATAAAGTAGAAAAAACAGACAGTTGATAATAGGCAAGTCCCATGGAAGCAGATCATGAAGGGTCCTACATTGAGAGTAGTACATCAATTTGAAATTTTGTTGAAGATTAGATGTAAAACAAAACTTGATTACATGAGCCTAAACTGAAGAGAACTACCAAGGGCCAGTCATTGCCCTTTCATCACCAAATTCAAAGTCTTTCTAAGTTCCTCTTTGATTTTATTAGTATATTGACCTTCTTTCTGACCCTTGCCATGAATGTCTTCTCCTTGGTGTACATCAGCTGTAACACAGACAAAAGATTGAACAGTTAGATATCAAAAGAGCTAGGTTGATGTCTGTGCTGCTTCTTCTAAGTGATTTTAAATGATGTTAAGCAGGTTTTAAATTTAAGCTCTCTAGACTTCTGTGTCCTGTTCTTAAACTTTGTAACATACTAAGGTTCTTATGAGGATTAAAATACAATAATGGACTTAAAAAGACCATATACCCTTTAATTGAGTTAAGGAACATGTAATCTAAATACTGAGTTTGATCACAAAATGATGTCCTTTGAATAGATACAGAAGTGTATTCAAGGAGATTGAACTAGTCACTTTAGAGTTAAAGTTAGGAAATGTCAACCAAGGCACCTAGATAACAGTTCTGAGAATACCCTTAGATGCATACTATATGTCTTAGTCGTTCTTATGCTATATTGTTATTCAGAAATAAATTTCCTGTGTTTCTCCGATCTTCTAGAGTATAAGGTCCCAACAAATTTATCTTTGTATCCCCCAAAATACCTTGAACAATAGTGCTAAATAAGTGTAATGAATGAAACAATTAGTTTTTTTGCTAGTGCTCTCAGAATTCTTTCTGGATGTAGTTTAGTATCAAACATCTTTGGATCACTTTGTTCTCAAGTTTTTAGTTTTACAGAGGTATCTTAAAGATACCCCTCATTTTATAAAGCCTGTTAATCCTAAATTTGAAATTCAGTGATATATAGCACCATGAAAAAGGAGAGAAGCTTGGTGTTTGTCCCACCTGCTTGGATTCAAGGAGATCTAAGGGAGTATGTCTTTATCTACATGTTAAAGAAGGTCAATAGAAGAGAAAATTGCATAATGTAGTTGATTTCTAACCAACAATAGCTATTGTCTGTACAGGTGACAAAATACATTTAAAAAGTATAGCAATGATAATGTGAGTCTACTGCAAGTGGGCATTAGTCAAGAACAGTAAAGTTCTAATCACCTGACATAATAGTTTAACATTTGGGAGCTAGGTCAGAGGTGGTGGTGCATACCTGACATCCTAGCACTTGGGAGGCTGAGGCAAAAGGCTCACTGTGCATTTGAAGTCAACCTAGGCTGGGTAGTGAGTTTAAGACCAGCCTGAACTGCATAGTGAGATCCTGTGTCAAACAAAGCAAAAATGGGCCAGCTAAATAGCTCAGCAGATTAAAGTGCCTGCTTAGGCAGAGCACAGGGGCTGGGGTTGAATCCCCAGTGTGCTGTGCTGGCCCAGACCTCAGAGCATGCTGAGATGTGTTTGAGACTGGACCTGGTGGTACACACCTGTAATCCCAATGGTTGGGAGGCTGAACACAGGCGGATCACTTCGAGTCCAATTTATGTAGTGAGATCCTGTAGGCCCTGTAGACCCTGTCCTAAAATACAGCAACAACAACAACAAAAAAAAAGATTTAGGCACTAGGGTATCCAGTGTGTCTTGTTACTAAGCAGTAAATTGGTCCCTTGGGGTTTAAGAACCCAGCAATCACTAAAATACCAGGTCTCAAGCTGTAAGTGTTACATGAGTGACTCCAGATATAACATGCTTTCTTAGTGGTCAGTTCAGGGTTATCATTGTTTAAGATTAATTTAGCTAGAAGGATAGTTGAGATTGCCTAAGCCCTTCTCAAGCCATCAGTGTTTCTTTACCTGGAGAACTTTATGCCCTTTTTTATATGTATGGATAAATAGTGATGATAAGTAGCTAGTAATGTTAGTAATGATAAGTAGCTCAGATTGGACCAACCCTCCAACAAAAAAGTTATAAAGTCTGGACACAGTATCTAGAACTATCTGGGAAAACCAAAGACTGAGCAAAATAAGTAAGAAATTGCAGAGGAATTTACTTTGGATAAAAGGAAGAGAAGAGCATTGGGTGAGTTTCTACTTTTATGACAGAACCTTCTCCAATTTTCAAAAAGGATGAAAACTGAATAGAAATCTGCACTTCTGCCTATTGAGGAATGAGTGGACACTATTTGGAAAAACAGGTGAAAGTTAGGAAAGAGGAAGTTTCAGACATATAAACTGCCCACATTTCTGACTGACTTCTGACATAAGTATATGCAAGTCAAACTTCAGGCAGCCTAAAACACCTCACTAGAGACTTAACTGTTGCCTATCTAGGCAGGAAAAGCAAGCTTGGAGTTTGAATTGAGCCGTTATCTCTGTTAAATCAAAAGTCCAGGAAGCTATTATCCATATTAAAGAGAAAAGGCAATAGTAAAGAAGAATCATCAGTATTATTCCAGATGTTTAAATAACAAAGATTTTAGAAGAATTTCTTTTAAATAACAAATATTTTAAAGCAATATTTTATTATTTTTTAATTAATTAATTTATTTTTTTATTTTATTGAAGTACAAATATGAATCAGACTGTTTTAAGACACCTTAACAAGACAGATTCGATAAATTAATAATTGCAAACTGTTTTCATAATGTTTTGGTATCGTACAAGGTGCATACATGATATTATACTTACAGACATTATTATAGCAGATGTCTCTTATCAGTAAATTAAGAGTGTAGCTGTTTACTTA
>PVKA01040328.1:0-18849 GCA_004027165.1 Ctenomys sociabilis | reverse complement strand
TTTTTTTTTTTTTTTTTTTTTTTTTTTTTTTTTTTTTTTTTTTTTTTTTTTTTTTTTGTCTTTTTGAGACAGGGTCTCGCTATGCAGTTCAGGCTGGCTTTAAGCTCACTTTTGTAGCTCAGGCTGGTCTCGAACTCACAACAATCCTCCTGCCTCAGCCTCCCGAGTGCTGGGATTACAGGCATGCGCCACCACGCCCAGCAGTCCTTTGTTTTTGAATCCCAGTTCTGTTAGCTACTCTGTTCTGAGAGTAAAATCGACCTCACTGTCTCTAAATTCTTATCGCATATGGAGACTGTATAGAAGAAATGCTATTTGAAGGTCCTTATTTTATTCCTTATATGTTAATATTTTTTTTGTCTTTTTCTTTTTTTTTTTTTTTTTTTTTTTTTTTTTTTTTTTTTTTTTTTTTTTTTTTTTGTCTTTTTGAGGCAGGGTCTCACTATGCAGCTCAGGCTGGCCTTAAGCTCACTTTGTAGCTCAAGCTGGTCTCGAACTCACAACAAGCCTCCTGCCTCAGCCTCCCAAGTGCTGGGATTACAGGCCTGCGCCACCACGCCCGGCTTTTTTGTCTTTTTCTTAACATAAGTCTTAAATAAAAATTTCAAAATACTGTGTGTCCTGTGCTACATGTTGCCAATAGTTTCTTCTGGTATTTGTTTATATCTCTTTGTAGTGAGAACTAAGAACATTAAGTATGAAAAAACAATTAACAGTACCCAGTAAAAGGCAAAGTTGAAGTAGGAACTGTTCTTGAACCCCAAAAGTGATACCATATCTAAACAAGCATTTTATTAAATTAAGAACCCAAGGTTCTTTAGCTCACAGTTTTGACTTACCTGAATGACTTGGTAGCCAAGTAACCGTAGGTGTCTTTGTTTAACAGCTTCTCTTCCTAGTAAGTGATGGCTATTAGAGCAAAATCTACTTGGCCCATCAATGCACAGTGCTATCCTGAGAAGTCAAAATGGAGAAAGAAAATTTGTGACACAATTCAAAATTAAAATTTAAATACTGTCAGTGCTAGAATTTACTTGGGATTTGGCTAGGCTGATGTGCCAGCATAATTTTAAATAATCATAAATAGGTTACCCTTGTGTTTGTTGAAAAAGTAGTCAACTTTAATAATATCAATGTTTATGAAACATTACAAAGATTTGAAAAAATGATACTCAAAAGCATTTTAATCTCCAGAATCATGTCTACTTTTTCACTTTGCTAAGAAAGCTGTTTCTTAACTTTAGCAAGTCTTATAACAGGATATGCCATGGTATTCTGTACCTTTTATGGACATCTTCCTTAACTGTAAATGGTAACACAAATCCTTCTTCATCTAATTTAATTTCAACATCTGGTGAGAGAAGAAAGGAAAAATTCTTCCTGTGATACCCTCACAACACTCTTCCGTACTCCTCTGTACTCTCTTCCACACTGCATTTATCAATGGTGAGGACTGCAAAGCACAACCACAACCAGACAGCGTGAGAACGGTGACTTCATTAGTCTGATGATCAACCAAGTCCGCCTTGTAGTAAAACGTCCCAACAGTACCCAAGTAAAGAGCTGGTCCCCAAGGGCCTTTCTCCTCTGTAATAGTTCAGAGAGAAGCAAACTATTTAAACCAAGACACCCACACAACTCAAACCACACAGCTGGCTTGGGGTGTCCCGGGGTAGGCAAAGCATCCTGAGCTGCAACGTGGGGTCCACAGCACCAGCAAGCTCGCCCTGCCTGCCCCATTCTGCTGCTGTTCTTTGCTAGGCAGCCCAGTGAGTGGGATGTGACCACTGAAGCCTGTGAGCTACCGTCCTGCTGGATATGATTTTCTTTTACTCATCAATTTGCAAGGACTAAAGGGCCAGAATACATGCAGTCGGGTAAGCACAACAGCCTCGTGCTATCTGGTAGGGTAGCCATGAGCCACACAGAGGTGGCTGCCACTTTGAAACACAGCTAAGTGTGACTAAAGAAATGAATTTTGAATTTTAATTTTAAGAAGTCACTGTATGAAGGTGACAGTATCTGGACAGCTCAGGCCTAGATTATAATAGCAGCTCACATTTCCTGAGCATTCACTATGGTCCAAGTATTAGTATTTAATTTAATCCCTTAATCTTTGAGACCACCATTCTTTCTTTCATTTTATAGATGAGAAAACAAGCAAGAAAAGGGTAAAATGTGTACCTAGCATAGATGCTACTATGTGCTAATATGTGAGACTCAAACCCGGAGCGTCTGAACTCCACAGCCCTACTGATAACCACTCCTTCAACTGCGGTGTAGGAAGGCACGATTCCCCTCTGCATTTCCAGAGGCCATCAGTGGCTACTAAAGCCCCAATGAGTCTGAAAGGGACCCAATGCTTCTGTTCAAAACGACAAAGCTCACCACACCACTTACCTATGGTGTAACAGAAAGGTGTTAACACTCTGGAAGCAAAATAGATTCTTTCTCCTAACAGGTCAATCAGTGCAGTCATCACCCGTTTATGAAGGTGAGAATCCAGTGGGGTCTCCAGGGAACAGCATGGAGTAAGAAATGATTTCACTTGGAACTTAGGTAAAAGCTTTGGACCCTAAAAAACCATACAATCAAATAGGAGAAACAAAAATCAGATACAAAATCAGAGAATAAATTGAAGGATACCGGGGCATAAAAGTTTGGTATGAAATTACGTTTAGGCACCATTTTTCCCTCCAGGAGTTGGGGCAGATTGCTTTGTTACCACATTAATGGCTTTTATACTGACATATTAGAAAAGCCTTTTTCTATTTACAGGTTATGAAGATGACCTTTGTTTTTTTTTTTTTTTTTGCAGCACTGGGAATCAAACTCAGGACCTTGCACTTGCCAGGCAGGCACTTATGACACTGAGATATACCCCAGCAGATCACTTTTTCAAAATGCCAATGTAAAGCATTCTTTTTTTTTTTGTGGTAGAACTGAGGATTGAACTCAGACTCTTGTGCTTGCCTGGGAAGCGCTTATTCCACTGAGCCATCTCTCGGGCCCTAAAGCATTCTTATTAAATTTCAAAATCTTCTGAAACTGTTTGGAAAAAAGTGATTGGTCACCATAATGGAAGGAAGGAAAGAGGAAGGGAAGCAGGAGGAAAAGGGAGAGATAGTGAGAAAAAGGTGGAGGAGAGAGAGAAGAAACATATATAAGATTACTCCTAATTTAAACACATTTTTGGAACTATTACAGTTGCTTCAAAGGCTATATGTATCCCAAACTAATTTTTTTTTTTTTTTTAATGTATTTGGTACAGGCTCTAAAGGGTGTTCAGGGTCTCACTACATAGATCAGGCTCCTAGTGATTCTCCTGTTTCAGCCTCCCAAGTGCTGGGATTACAGGCGCACACCACTGTGCCCAGTCTGTTGCTGGCTCAGTGCGCCTGGGGAGCAGGGCTGGCACAGCACCCCAGGGATCGAACCCTGCAGCTGTGCTCTGCCTAATCACACGCTTTAGTCCACTGAGTTATCTGGCCAGCCTTTAGTTTTTAACACTGGAAAATAAGACAACGTTGACATTTCAGCTTAGTAAAGGAGGTTAGTGATATAATAACTGGTGCTGGCAGACTTGTTATTCATGCGGAAAAGAATCAAGCTAAGTTCTATCATCCATCACTGATTACAAATCTTTTTTTTTTTTTTTTTTTTTTTTTTTTTTTTTTTTTTTGTAGTTCCGGGGATTGAACTCAGGGCCCTGTGCTTGCCAGACAAGCACTTATTCTGCTGAGCTATCTCCCTGGCCCTCTGTCACTGATTATAATAAATCCCAGGTGATAAAAAGTGGTCACTATAGATTTTAATTTTTAGTATTTGTTGACCATAGTTTTAACAATGCACTGTATTCTTAAAATTCTGCAGGAGAGATTTTAAGTATACTCATCACAGAAATAAGTATGTGTGACAACGAATAAGTTAATGACACAGTGCATGTGTTAATACATTACAGAATGACAACACATCTACTTCAAAACAATGTCAAGAACATATATATAAATCCTACGATCAATTAAGATACATAAAAGATTAAAAAAAAAGTTCCAGGGGATTAAAATTTAAGTAAAATAATAATAGAAGGGTTGAGCTGGAAAACAGCTCAGCGGGTTCAGTGCCTATCTGGCAAGTGCAAGGTCCCAAGTTTGATCTGTGGTACAAAACAAAACAAAACAAAAACCCACAAAGAACAATATTATTTTAAAATATCTATAAAATATTTGGCAATGGTGAAATATTTGTGAGATGGAAAACCCAAGTTACGAAAGACAAATTTGACTGAAGAAAACTCAAAAACTTCTGTATGTCATAAAAATAATAGTATGTTTAAGAAAAAATAAAAAATTGCAAACCAGGTCAAAACTATGCACAACATACGTAAAAGTTAGTATCTGCTAACTTTTATGTCCTTACAAAAAAAGAAAATCGAACAGCCATGAGCTAAGTGGAAAAAGACAACATGTGGAAGACAGAAATGGCCGGTAAACACTTGCGAATGTGTGCAACTTCCCGATTACAACTTGAATGTGTGACAGGATGTGGCCCTTTGAATGGAGGGGTGACGGGCTAACAACGCGGCTGCAGAAGCAGCTGACACAGGGCCACTGTGGTTCACGGGTGCTGAAATACAACACCTACCACGGCATGAGGCGAAATCTGTCAGCATCTATCCAAAACCAATCCCACCTTGAGGAATCAAGAAATTTCTTGAAATCTATAGATTCCTAAAACAGTAGCCTCCACAGTACGCCACGCACGATGTTTCTCACAGTGGTTGACAGTCACAAAAGTTGGCTAAAACCTGAAGCACTTTAACAGTGGGATGGCAGAGTAACTATCAGGAATGATTATGTTCTTTCTTAAGAAAGAAAACTTCATTTCTGCTTAGGGAACTCTTGGAATGCTGTTATACTGAACAGAAAAATAAACTGCACTTTGTTTACTCAGTCCCATTCCATTAAAAGTAACAGTACTAGATGATATTTGTATGTATGTGTATATATCTGCCTATAAGAACCCCTACTGCCACGTTCAGGGATGGAAGGAGATTGTAGATAGCTGTTACTTTTAAGTATATTAGTATTAAGCTTTGTTTTTTGTACTGGGACTCAAACTCAGGACCTTGTGCTTGCCAGACAGGCACTGTGCTGCTGAGCTATATCCCTGGCCCTGTTTAAGCTATTTTAAAGAAACTAATGTTTTTCCACTCTTCTACCTTTCTCCAAAACTCAGATATTCTATTCAGAGCATGGAGGACTAGGCAGGTAAGCCAAGCCTGGCAGATGCCACGTCTGGTCCAACCCAGGGGATGTGGATATGCCACTACAGTACCACATGGCTCTACAGAGTCCCCTGAACTAAGCTCTGCCAGATGATAGTGAAATTCTGGGGGGCTTGGCTTAAAATGGTCCTCAGAAATAATTTAGGATCTGCTCATTTCAGAGACTTATGCTTTGATAAGGAGTATCTACGTAAGTACCACAAAGCCTCCAAGAAACCTGGGTGTGCTGCTGTAACTGCACCACCTGGTGAGTATGTCTAAGGACCCTGAAGAGCAGAAGGTGGAGCTTCTGGGACAAGGTCATAGAAATAAGGCCCGGCCAAATAGCTCAGTGGATTAAAGAACCTGCTTAGGCAGACACAGGGGCCTAACTGTGCTGGCCCCACCCATGAGGCATGCTGATATGCGATTGAGACTGGGTGTGGTGGAATGCACCTATAATCCCAGCTCTTGGGAGGCTGTAAACAGGAGGATCACCATGATCTATGCAGTGAGACCTTGTAGATGCTATCCTAAATTTAAAAAAAAATCACAGAAATGAGACTATCAGAGCAAAGACAGGTGGCAGCTACCTTCAAATAAGCATATACCCTGGTTTCTCGTGAGGATACTGAGACAGAACAATGTGAAGCAAACTAATAATGTCAGAGAGGACAAAAGAAAAGAGGCTTCCACAGGAAATAAAGCCACTCTCCACAGTCATGGCTTTACCTTATAGAAAGGGCACTCTAGGACAGAGGTGAGGAAAAGCTGGGTCAGCCGTGCCTGACTCAATCTGTCCACATCCGACTCTTCACCTGAAATACAGAGCACACTGTCATTCAGTTTCAAGTGTGGAATGTTGAAGAAGGGAAGGAACATCGAGGACGTGCATCAGTCTATTCATTTGGGAAGTAATGAATCTCAAGATGACACTAGGAAATGAACTTGTTAGAATTAATCATGTCCTTTTCTTATAAACAACAAAACTTTCAAGAACTCAGAGCCTCTCACTAACAAATACAATTGTTAAGCGACACATTTGTAGAATTATTGGAAATATTTGTTAATTATGGAGAGTCAGAAATGTGACAATTTGGTGGTCTTGAATTAAGATAAACAATACCACCTTTTTTCAAGAGGTGCTATTGTTTTCAAGAGGCTACAGTTGCTGTCTCATCAAAGGTTAAAGTGGTTCTTTCCACAGCCACCCCCAAGTGTCACAGGAGTGCTGTGACACCCAGCTAGCAGGAATCTGTTTATGTGATACTGCCTCCCTCCTACTCTCCATGCTTTCAGCATTTTGTAGCTTGGTGTTTATGCTAGCTTCTGTAATTTCAGATCACTCCTTCATAGTTTTATGGAAGAAAAAATATGAGTAGAGCATTTGTTCAACATTAAGAGTAGCTACATGGTCTGAAAAACAGCATCAGTTAAAACGTTAATTTTGCCCAACTATCAGAATAGTCAACTCACCTTGCAGCTCCTGAAGAAAGAAAGGGCTGAATATTTTTGCCATAAAGTTGACTGGATGGCATCCGACAAGTGAACAGGAATGGAGAACTCGCAGGAGCATTTTGGGTGGAAAACGACTGAAATCACTGAACAGCACATTTTCTAGCTTCCTAAAGAAAGCATGGGCGTTTGGTGGCAAATAATTGAGTTTGCCGAATGGTTCAATTAACTCAGAAATCTGAGGAGGCGAAAACTTTTCTGACTGGCAAACAAACGTTTCTGCCACTGCATTAAGAATGGGTTTTGAAAGAATCAGTCTCCTACTGCAATACTCCATGACTTTACTGACCACTTCAGGATCCAGGCTGAGGCAGCGGGAAGCGACATGCTGTTCGAGGGTGCTTGTAAAAAACCTATCACTGTGTCCAAAATACTTGAAAGCCTCCAAGACTTTCCCAAGTTCTTCACTGGTGAGATGAGGAATGTGCCTCACGACACATTTACCCAATTTTATAATTAGAGGGAGTGCCTGAGTTTGATCAAGAGCCACAAGGGCAGCCAGTATTTGGCTAACTGACTTAGGACTCAGGTAGGAAACTACTGAAAGAGAAAAGTTGTTTATCCTATTTAAAAATGTTTGGTGTTGGTCTACTTTTTCAGCGCGGGTCTGCAGTATTCTATAGATGGTCACAATATTTTCTGGAGTAAACGTTTCCAGTTTCTTACCCTGCAGTTGATGTATAACCAGTTCGAGTGCCACACAACCTGGACCTTGCAGTTTAACCAGAGTTTCTCCAAGAACACAAAGATCGGGGGATTCCAGGACACCAGCCTGAAGCCGATTCTGGCATTCCGCTACCAGATTCAGGATCAGGCTACTCTGACGGTCCACAGGCATGAGGATCAGAGCTTGCAAAGCAGTCACCAAGCCCGTGCTCGACAGATGAGCGGGTTGCTCTTCAAACCGCAAGCACAATGCTTGAAAGATGACATTCCCCAGTATTTCTTTTGGCAGTCTCTGATCTCCGTCATTATCCTTTGTCACTTCACAAATGCGCTGTAAAGCTCCTGCAGCCATAGTAACAGGCAAAATGTCCAGTGTGCTGATGAAACTTAACACCTCTTCCCAGGAAGTGAGGCTGTTTAGCGTACTGTAAAACATCTGTTCATCTTTCTCGTTAAGATTTTGGTCAAGCCTGTCCCAGGTACGTGCTGGAGAAAGCCCTTGTTCACTAAGAGGGTGAAGGTCATTTCCATTTTCTGAATGGAACTTTTTTCCACAGGCAGTGTAGGACACCACCCTGAAAGACCCAGGCTGTAGTGAACAGAACCACGCCTGCAGACGTCCCTTGACCACCTTGTTAACGCGATTTACAGGGCCACCTCTTAGAGCAGCCAGAGCTCCATACACCCGAACATCAGCTAGATGACAGAAGTTCCTCCTCCACAAGGTGATCAATGCCATGCCATCTGATTCTGAGCTCTTCTCGATTTATAAAGAAGAAAAAGATGAAATACAATGTGCATGTCACTCAAAACGTCAGTACTCAAGAATCTAAGGACAAAAACATACAAATAAAAAACATTTCTTATGAAAATAGAAGTAAATAAAAAACAATCTCTGTATGTTTTGTATTTTCCTGATCTCAAGTGTAGAAAAGCCACTGCCAGCGAACAGCAATCACTATCACTCACCAGGCACCGTGCACTACCCTACACAACCTAAATACTTTTATTATTGTATAGCTGAGGAAGCTAATGTTAAACTACCTGGAAGTTACTTTGGCTCGTGTACACTGCTAGTGAGACAGAGCCGTGGGCTTAGGTTTCGAGCATGGCTCTCTGGTGTTGGCTTAGCTGGAGGAACTAACTGCCTTTGATTCAAACGCACTCTCTTGGTTGGGAGTAGGGGCAGAAGGGAAAATTCGGACAGGTCAGGCCAAGGCGAAGGTACCCGCGCCTAAAATGCCCAGGGATGCAACTGGGGTTGCTGTCTCAGTGAGAATGCTGTTAAGACCGAGGAAGGATCAAACTGGGAGAGAACAGAACAAAAGCGGAGGAAGGTCAAGGAGGGAGGCAGGCGGGGCAGAAGTGACCTCCGCCGGGGGCTTCGGGACCTGAGTGCGCAGGAGGCGGGACAGAGCACCCGCGTCTTCCGAAAAACTGAAAGGAGCCCCAGAGCCCAGCTCAAGAGTGGGTCAGCGCTGTGAGCAGTCAAGGCGTGCAGCGCCGGCACAGTCATGCCGGCTGAAAGCCCGCAAGCATGCTTACCAAGCCGCGCCGGAGCGGTTCCGACTGCACCAGGATTTGGGAAAGCCTCGCGGGCCACCGTACCCAGACGGGAACCGAGCATGCGCAGACCCGGGGACTTGGTCAGGTACCGCCCACATTCACCATTCTGTGATTGGCTCGGGTCTCTCTGGAGCGTCCTAGTAGTTATGAGTACTGAGCATGCGCAATTTGTCCTTGCACGCCGCGTTTTGAGTGCGCAGGGAGGATCTTGGAGTCTGCGCCGCGCAGGTGAGGACTTTGGTAGCAGCAGGACAGGCTCAACGGTGAAGCGGGTTATAATCCGTGAGGTTAGCCGGCTTGTTCGTGTGGTCCCGGGCCCCGCCCTAGGACTTCCCGCCCCGCGGTGGACAGGTTTAGGACCCAGGACAGTGGGAACCCCAATATTAACTGTCATAGGGTTCTCCTCGCTAACCTCAGTGCCTTGCCTGTGCAGTGTCTGCATATCACTTGCTCAACCAATCTTTCCACCACCACGTCAAGCACCTCGAACGCCGGGGAAATCGCACTGATCCCCAGGGATTTCATGATTGACATTTAATTTATTCACATGTAGTTTGCGGCTTGATTCGCCCCTATGTCTCCGAGCTACATTCACCAAAATCCAAGATTTTGACTTGAGTAAATTTAAAAATCATGTATACTTTAATTAAGCTTTGTACTGTAATCAAATTTTACTTAAGATGAAATACGAACAAGAAACCCTATAATTTTAATGGAAATTCTTCCGTTTTGTTTTGTTTTTGAGACTGGGTGTTTATATAGCCCAGGAGGCTGGCCTCAAACTTGCTGTGATCCTCCTGCTTGTGTCTCCCATCAGCTGGGATTACAGGCATTTACCATCTAAAGAAAATGTTGTCTCCATCTTTTAAGTGATGCTGGGCCATAAGCCTTGTGCAGATGCTGTCCGTACGTCACACCCTTCATCTGGTAGGTGTTGGGACCCTCATGGTAAGGACAGAGAAGTTGACATACAAAACAGCTGAGCAACTGGTCTGCAGATAGAAAGTTCTGAGTGACGCTTTCAAGCCTGATAGTCTCACTTGTGAGCCATCAGATTAGAATTTGACTTTCACGTTCTCTGTAATTTGGTGAATTATTTCCTGTTTCATTTCATTTAAAATTAATATTCAATAGGGCGGCTAGATAGTTCAGAGTATTAAAGCGCCTCTATAGGCAGACACAAGGACCAGATTTGATCCCCAGCGTGCAATGCTGGCCCGCCTCTGGGGTGCGCTGAGACTGAGCATGGTGGCATGCGCCTATAATGCTAGCATTTGGGAGGCTGAAAACAGGAGGATCACTATGAGTCTGATCTGTGCAGTGAGACCTTGTAGACAGGAGACCCTGTACTAAATACATAAAAAACTAAAATAAAATAAAATTAGTATTAAACAAATTTAGAGAAGGCTACTTAATAGTTTGTCTAGATATTATTGCATTCTTTTTTAAAGCTCAAGGAAGAGAACTCTGTGCTACTCATGAAAAAAGAAAATCTCTTTTTCCCATTTTTTTCAATGTCACCTCTGTAGTGACAGCACATCCCCTGAGGTGATGAGGAGGTTCCTGTTACTATATGCTACACAGCGAGGACAGGCAAAGGCCATAGCAGAAGAAATATGTGACCAGGCTGGGGTACATGGCTTTTCTGCAGACCTTCACTGTATTAGCGAGTCAGATAAGGTAAGAGCTGTCAGTTGGGTGGATTTCACTTTACTTCATGCTTCTAAGTATTTTGGTTGGGAAGTAATGTTTGTTAAATGACACAGCAGGATGATAAAGACCACTGTAATCTTTGTAACTACTGTAGGATTCCATCAGTGTTCTTTCTTATTCAACATAGAAGTGTAGATTTGAGTTTGGATAAGCAGGCTGAAAATCTGAAATAAGCAGCTGCTCCTCAGCCATTGATGGAGGTGGTGATGGAGGCTCTGTGCAGCTCACAATGTGGCTTGAGAACAAATGAGATGTTTGTGGCCACGTGTGTGCTCTCTACCTTGGGAGCCTAAGCCTCCTGCATCAGCTAGGTTGTTTTGTGAGAGAATTTAAAGCAGTACTGTAAACATCTGGGGAAGATTCAGCTGGACTAAATCCCAGGAAGGGCTGGGACTACTTGTCTGTAATTGAGTACTTCTCTACAGACAGTCCTGTGTTAGGTTAGATAAAACCTTAACATTTTGTGTTTTCTGTTGTTTTGATTCCAGGATGTGAGACCAAACCCAAGGCTTTCACGCTGAGCTTCATCCCCTGTTCACTTTTTAGTTATCGTTTCATGACAGCTTTTCTTTAAGTGGCCCAGCCCCACCCCTGCACCTGTCTCCCAGAGTACTGGGGTTATAGGCATGCCCTGACATCCTCAGCTCTGTTCTTCTTTCAGCTTGTTGAGATTTCTGAATGGCCCTTTCCCAGATGGGCCAGGTGATGACAGTTAGCAGGGGCTTTATACAACCAGGTGGCAGGCTAGCCACCTAGTAGTCTAACTCACTTGGGAACTTTGAAAGCAAGCTTTCCAGTGTCCCCTCATTCAGGTTTACTACCCTCTGTGACCTTCACAAGTCTGGGGGTGGCATGATGAGACAGAAAGGTGAATGGGGAACCTGTTTTTATAATACCACAGCCTTAGCTGTGCTGTTAGCTGAATGGTTTCTCTAAGTTGGTCATCACCTACATTGAGGAGATAGCTCTCCTTCCTAGTTGCCAGGAGTCCTTTCCAAGGTTACTTACTCAAAGTGTACAGAGTTTAACATATACCTTTGGTAGTGTTTTAATATTGTTACCTCAGGTTCTTACCATGTGAGTGTACAAGTGTGGGCTGGGGGTGTGGCACTGTCAAAAAGCATATACTTAGTATGTGCAGGGCCCTGGGTTCAGTCCTCAGCACCTCAAAAAGTAAAA
The DNA here is from genome assembly GCA_004027165.1 of Ctenomys sociabilis. NCBI lineage: Eukaryota > Metazoa > Chordata > Mammalia > Rodentia > Ctenomyidae > Ctenomys > Ctenomys sociabilis. Next base: position 6,944 of record PVKA01040328.1, on the reverse strand, counting down.
TAAAGGGAATTCTTTGAGCTCCAATTAGGCTGTGCTCATGAGCAGTAAAGTTAATGCAGGAATGGTGAATGCCCTATTTTAAGGAAACTTACAGAGGAGTTAGAGGGAAGACTTGATTTCTGAGACTTGGAAGCACTGAGGATTCAACTTCACAGCTCATCAGACCTTCAGCTCTATGGAGCCCTGAAGGAACGAGGAGCTGTTCTTAATCACCAGGCCTGAGAGCCAGGGACTGATACTATCAGCCTCCCAGCTTTAAGAGGCCTCATGTTCCTCTGCCTTTTGTGCACTATACAGGTGGCTGTGTTGGTGAGCATGTCACAGCGTCTGTCTTCAGGTGTATTGAACTAGAAATGAGTAGATGAGGAATGTTCTCTTTGCTACTCCTTTGTTGTCCTGCTATTCCTGGGCACTTAAGTATCTGATTTCTTTATTTGTGAGTTGTACCCTTTCCTACCTTTGAGATCATTGTGCTTGTCTTTTTATTTTATTTTTTTTAAAGAGTAAAAAATAGTTTAAAAAACAAAAAAAGCATTAGAAATGATACAAGGGCCGGCGAACTAAGCGCTTGCTTAGGTAAGTGCAGGGACCAGGGTTTGATCCCTGGTTCTGCATGCTGCACCAGCCCCACCTTTGGGCGCCCTGAGCCAGCGATGGAGTCCAGGCGTGGTGGTGCGTGCCTGTAATCCCAGCACTAGGGAGGCAGAAAGCAGGAGGATCACTATGAATGTGGGCTGCATAGTAAAACCCTGTATATTGTCTATGGTTTTCTTCAAATTATTTGGAGTACCAAATATAAGCATACAAAAATTGATCAAAAAAGTTACAAAATTAAAGAGAGAAAAAAAATTAAGAATTAACTGCTCCTTCAATAGACCAGCAGGAGTCAGCAGTGCAATTATCGAAGATATCCTGCATGCATATATCTTTCTTTCTTTGTTTCTGTCTTTGCAGTTGTTCTTTCCCTTGGAACGATTTCTTTCCCTTTTGCATTATCTGTTGTACCTTTCTGATTTTTTTTTTTTTCAGGTTCTTACAGTAGTGAGACAATGTTTACACTTGCGGGTGTGATTTATTTCACTATGAGTCTAGTCTCTAGTTGCATCCATTTGCCCATAAAGGCCTCAAGTTTATCTTTTTTTAATAGCTTAGTAGCACTCCATTATTTAAAAATACCATATCTTTTTTTAATCAATTTCTCAGTTGATGGGCATCTGGGTTGTTTCCAAGATTTAGCTGTGACAACAAATTGCACTGCTATAGAGAAGGATATACATATATCACTGTGGTATGATGTTTTCAGTTCATCTGAAAAAATACCCAGAACAGGAATAGCTGGGCGAATGGGATCTCCAATCCTAGCTTTTTGAGGAATCACCACATTGATTTACGTCCTGGTTGTACCAGCCTGCACTCCCACCAACAGTTAGGAAAGGTTCTTTTTCCACACAGCCTCTCCAGCATTTGTTACAGGTTGATTTCTTGATGATAGCCATTCTTTCTGGGGTGAGATGGACTCAGTGTTACTTTCATTTGCATTTCTCTTTCTGCCTTCCTTATGGAGAGGCATTCCTGCTGCGTTTGCTCCCTTTCCCCCTCAGGAGCTCTTTGTAGTTCCTAGAAAGTCTTCTGCTTATTGCCTGGCACACTTGCCCTGCTGAGCCTCTGGCCCAGGGCACTGTGACTCAGAGTCAGTTATACCTACTCCATGCCTCTCATCTTCCTAAGGCAGAGGATTGGACAAGGAGGGTGACGGACCCTGGCTCCAGGAAACTTCACAGAGAGAAGAGCATAGGGTGTTTTCATCTTTCCTAATTCCTTGATATGAATCAGCAAAACAAGTGCGTCCTTTTCGCAGAGCTATGACCTGTGTTGTACAGCTAAGTTGAGTAAGGGCACCTGGCCTCTGGACTGTTCATTCTACCATGCATCTCTAGTAACTCCATAAAGAGGAAAGTTGGAAAGAAATGCAAGACCGAGGAAAACAGGCTGTTCCTTTTGCCTGGTTAATGTGTTCTGTCACACATACTGTACATACTGCACTAGGTCTCTGACCTCCTTTCTTCATTTTTTAGTATGATCTAAAAACAGAAACAGCTCCTTTGGTAGTGGTTGTCTCTACCACCGGCACTGGTGACCCACCTGAGAGCGCCCGCAAGTTTGTTAAAGATATACAAGACAAGACTTTGCCACCGGATTACCTTGCTCACCTGCGGTATGGATTGTTAGGTAACCAACTAGATTTTAAATATGTGTGTTTCTTCAAACCATGAAGTGTAAAAGTATGAATTCTTTTACTTTGTACATAAATTCAGTGTATAAAGAAAATAGATAATGTGCCCTCTTGTATAAGTGCTTCCTCCCTCTTCACAGTAAGACTTCAGTGGGACCTTGTGAGCAGCTTCCTTACCCACGAGTGCTCCTCCATTGAGCCACGATGCATTTTCAGGCTGCTGTGGCAGATTTCTCCCCCAAACTGAAATGGAATCAGTGAGGGACGTGCTTCATGCTGCTTCATGCCTTATAGCAACAGTTACTACAAACCCCCAGAAGCTCCTAGGTCTTTGTGATCTCTTCCGTCTCCAAGAACCGCACCTCTAGGATGGTGGCTTCCCACGCCCAGTTGAACGTCAGGGTTACCTGGGGGACTTATGGCTGGTTCCTGTGCTTGGCCACCACCTGTGATTCTGACATTCTCAGTCGGGCTGTGGCATTAGTATTTTAAAAAGTTCCTTGGTGGTTGTAACAGTGCCCATCCCAGGTGACGTGTGCTGGCCAGGGGCTCTCTGCTCTCTGGAGCATGGGAAAATGATGACACCCAGAGGGGGCTGAGACCCTGTTCTTTACTTGTCTTCCATATTGTTCACCCTTAGAGATTGTTTTAGGGCACAGCATCTACCAAGGATGGGTTTCACTTTGTTAACTGATCAGAAACTTCAGTTTATAATGCTGACTAGATCCAGCCTGCGTAGCATGTCCACGAGTCATTTTATAACACAAGTTTTTTAAATTGAACTTTTTGTAGTTTCTGTGTTTTCAAGTGTGCCCATATGCTGCTTTGGAAATCCCTCAGAACACATAAAGACAGCACTGAAGACCAGTCACTCATTCTGGTCAGTACTGGGCCCTGCAGTTTCTCACCCCATTCTTGGAAAAGAACATGAGGTGATTAAATAGCTGAGAACCCAGGGCTTACGGGGTCAAGGTTTCCCCAAGTACCAATGTTACTCTCTTTTCTTGTCATGAAACAGAAGCAAATCCTAACTTACTCGACACAGGAAAGGAGGTGAGCAGCTGGATTTGGCACGTTGCCTCCTCAGACCCTAGGTCAGGAGTTGTGAGTGCTGTCAGGGGCCAGGTCCTGGAGTTGGCTTTGCAGGCTCTGTTGTTTCCATCACAGCTGCCTGACTGGTGGCGCTTCCAAGGCATATGAACAATATGTAAATCAACAGAGGTCCTGTGTTCCAATAAAACTTGATTTACAAAAACAATAGTGGACAATATGTGGACAGAGGCTGCAGTTGGCAGGCTCTTGGTAAAGATACAAAAGCATGAGATAGAGGTGTTGTACATTTTGTTTTGTGTTTTGGTGGTGCTGGAGACTAAACCCAAAGCATTTCTAACTTAGCTACATCCCCAGCCCTTTTTAAAAGTTATTTCTTTTGCATTTTGAGACTAGGTCTCCTGATGTCACTAAGTTGCCCACTCAGCCTGGGCTTGAACTTGAAATCCTCTGGCTTCAGTCTCCCAGAGGGCAGGGCTTACAGATGTGTGCCATCGCCATTGGCTGAGGCTATAGTTCTTAGATGTGTCTCTAATTCTTGTTTTAAGATTTGTGTACTTTTATGCATGTTCATGGAAACAAAAATTTGGGATGTGTGTTTTTTTTCTTTTGAAAACCATTTGTTAGCATTTTACTGAGGCCCCTGCCCAGTAGCTTCAAGCTACAAGGATACAGGGCCCCCCAACATCCCTAATCTCCTCAGCTCTTCTGCTGAAGAATTTGGCTTTCACGATGACAGGCTGCTTTGGGAGCTCTCCCTTCCTAAGAACTTTGTAGTAGCCTGATCTCACTACATCAGTGATGGGAGCTGCTCCAGTCTTGTTTTTGGCAGCATTTCCTTGTGTCTGCTCACTGAAGTTCACAATTTATCAAGGATAAATTGGTTTCTCTTTAAGTGGTATTGCCTTATACCAACCTTCCCAGAGTAACCTGGGTGATATTTGTCAAAGTTGATCCTGTGGTGATGCATGCCACCAGCATTACCCTGGGCTCTGGGGTGCTTCCTGTGCTTGCCAATGTGGCCTTGGCCATGGCACACATGGTCTGAGGCTTCCAGGTCTTCCTTAATTGGGAGGGCTTGTTGGCAGCCAAGACAAAAGGGAGAAGCTCAGTGAAGTCTTGCGAGGTATAAAGCAGGGGGCTGTATATCTTTGAACAGCAGTCTGTGTTTTCTTTCAGTATATCTGGTACTATAAGATTGTAAAATAGAAATTATTTGCATATTTAGTATTACCCAAGGAAAATAAGAAAACGTGAAGGGATCCGTTATTCCTTCCTTTGTTAGTAGATTGTTAGTAGTGTTGCTTTAGACTCTGTGTTCCTTACGTCTTTTCCATGGAAAGCCTCACGGGCACTGCTGTCTATTTGAACTCTAGGTTTGGGTGACTCTGAGTACACGTACTTCTGCAATGGCGGCAAAATGATTGATAGACGACTGCAGCAGCTTGGTGCCCGGCGTTTCTACGACACTGGCCACGCTGATGACTGTGTAGGGTAAGAGCAGTGCACACCCGCGCGTCCAGGGAGCCTCTGTTTATGCCAGCGCAGGGGAGTGTGCGGAGTGTATAGGCTCCAGAGCTGTTCCTTGAAAGTCATGACCGCTTCAGAGCTCTGAGCTCTAGGGCCCAAGAAAGCAAGCAGAACTTGCCTGGCCTCTTTTGCTGATCTTGTTGTCTGGCATCTGCCTGTGTCATCCTTCATATGTACAGGGAGAGTTGGGTGAGAGAGGTCGGAGGAATGGTTACCTGCAAGTGTGGCAGCTTTTGTACAGTGCAGCATCTGCTTACAGCATCTGAGTGCATCCCAGTAGATGCAGCTCTATCATGGAGGGCTGGCAGTGCCAGGGCTGTGGATGGAGAAGACATGACTGGGCCCTTGGCCTCTTACCACCTCGTGGTCATTTGCCTCCAGGCTAGCAGAAATATGCTTTTCATTCTTTTGCTTTGCTTTGTAGAAATCAGTGCTTCACCTTGTGGCCACCTTTGAAATCATCCTGCCATGTTTATCAAAGGTCTTGAGTACTATCCTGTCACTTAGCTCTTATTTTCACTTTAGCCAGAAAACAACATGCACACTTATTTTTCTTCCTACTAAGTGCACACATTGAGTGAATTTTCACTTACTGGGTTAGTGAATAGGGCAAGCTCAGCAGATACCTCACTACTAGACCTCTCTTCCTTTGGGGAGCATGGCAGACTCTACCCACACTTCCACTCACCTCATTCTTGTCATGGGGTCTTTATGTCCTTTCAATTTTTAATTAATTTATTTATTTGGTACAGGGTCTAACTACACTGCTTGGACTTGTATTGATTCTCTTGTCTTAACCTCCTCAGCATTGGGATTACAAGCATGTGCCACCACACCCAGTTTTAGTGGCTAGCTCACCATGCCTGGAGTGAGGCCGCCAAAGCATATGGTACCAGGGATTGAACCCGGGACCTTGTGCTTGTCAGATGTGTGCTTAGAGCACCAAGCTATCTCCCTGGTCTTTCTGTGCAGCTGTGATGCTGTGGATTTTTGCCCTGTCTCTAAAGCACACATTCTTCCTTCCCACAACGAGGCTCCATAAGTGCTCCTCCCCCATTTCTTAAGTTTTATCTCTTTGACTTGTTTTTTGCCCAGAATTATAATTAATCCCTAGTACAATACTGATATTAATCAACTAGGTTCATCAGTTATCCATATTTCATGTCTCTTCTAAAGCTTTTTGCTTGCCCATTTATTGGATCAAGTATTAAAATTTGGAATATACATTTTATTAGGTTTTCTCTTTCTTTTTTTTGAAACAAAAACTTACTATGCACTTCAGGCTAGCTTTGAACTCACTGGGTAGCCCATGCTGGCCTTGAACTCATGAAAGAAAGAATTCATGACTAGTTTATTATTTTTTTAAATTTTTTTATCTTTTTGAGACAGGGTCTCACTATGCAGTTCAGGCTGGCCTTAAGCTCACTTTGTGGCTCAGGCTGGTCTTGAACTCACAACAGTCCTGCCTCAGCCTCCCGAGTGCTGGGATTACAGGCCTGCGCCACCACCCCTGGCTACATGACTAGTTCAATTCACCAAAAGATGATCACTTTCTTTTTGTGAGGTTGGAGTCATCTTTCCTAAAATTTTTACCCATTATGCAGAACTGATAAAAAAAAGCTTTTTTTTTTTTTTTTTTTTTTTAATTTTATCAAACATGTCATGTTAATCCAGAATAATTTCATGATATTTTCACCTGGAGGAGAAAGATCAGTTAATGAAGCAAAGGAGATGGTGAGTCTGACTGGTGTAGTGATTATTTGCCATATCAGAGCAGCTACAGAGTTTGCTAGGTTCATCTAGCTTCATCAGGATTTAGCGTGGCTCTTTAAAATTATAGCTTCTTAAAATAAAGATACAAGCATTAAGAATTCTCTAAATGAGGGGCCGGGAAGATGGCTCAGTAGAATAAGCACTTCCCTGGCAAGTACAAGGACCTGAGTTCAATCCCCAGTTCCACAAAAAAAAGAATTCTCCAGATGATCTTAGCACAAACTCTTCTTTCTTTTGAATGAAATAAGAGGAACTAGTAGTATAACTGTCTTGTATTTTGATTTTTTTCCTTCCTTCCTTCCTTCCTTCCTTCCTTCCTTCCTTCCTTCCTTCCTTCCTTCCTTCCTTCCTTCCTTCC
>PVKA01040327.1:0-18850 GCA_004027165.1 Ctenomys sociabilis | reverse complement strand
CTGGGATTACAGGTGAGTGCCACCATGCCCAGTCTCAATTGCTGTCTGAGCAAGCCCTGGGGTCAGGGCCAGCACAGCACTTGGGGGGGATCAAACCCCACCCCCTATGTCTACCTAAGCAGGCTCTTTAGTCCATTGAGCTATTTGGCTGGCCCAAAATTTGAGAAGGATTTTCCTTTTTGTTTTTTTTCTTTGGGGTGGCTTAGACTGTCTAAATGGCGTGTTTGGTGCGGCATGTGGACCTGGGGATTGAACTGCGGATTCCTGGGCCTGACTAAGTTTGCCCAAGCAAGCACTTTAGACAACTGAGCTAATCATAAGCCCCCTCATTTCCAATGATTTTTAAATTCTCATTTAAAAAAAAGTTCTTATTGAATGTTTGGATATCCTCTTTCCTGAAGTACCTACTCAAAGTGTTTGCTTATTATAGTTAGTTTGCCTTTTCTTTAAAAAATAAAAGTGAGATTTTGGTAATCTCCTTTTAAAAATATTTCTTTAAACTGTCTAGTCATGGAATTCTCTCTCTTAGAGATACATGCACACATACACAAGCACACACATGCACACACATACTTCTAGCAGAAGGATAACAGGCAGTGTCAGGGTAGCCTATCATTGGTCTCTGAACATGGGCAGGCCACTCTGTCCCTCTGGGTCTCCACCACTTTATCTGTAACATAAGCATGGAGGTTGTTGACTGCTGTTAGTCCAGGGCCCACCCTGGAATTCTGGCTGTGGCTGGGAACCAGACTTGTGTAAAAGAAGAAAGGCAGGCATCTCTGCACTGGGGAGTTCTATTTTGGTCAGGAGAGATTTTTTGCTTTGGGTCTTTGAACCTGGCAGATTTCTTTTAGGGTTACAAGCCAGGGCTTAGGCTCAGATAGGGCAGAGTTTGAACTCTGATATGATCTACAAGTAACCTTGGGCAAGTTACTCAAACTGGTTCCTTGTCTAAAAGCTTGGTAATGATAGTGTTGATCTCAGGAAGTAGTAGCTGAAATTACATAGAACATCGCAAAATTGTAGCTTCCCCAAGTGCCAGTGCAGGACTCGCCATTCATTGTTCCTACCCTTTTGGGAAACAGCACAAAGCCTTCACATCTCCCCTTGGTGCTGTGTGTGGCATGAGATCAGCTTCGGGCTGATTCTGCCTGCTGTACCCTCTGATTCTTCAAGGACCCCAAGTTCTAGGCTCTGGACTTTGTTTTTACATTTTGTTGTTGAAGTGGAAGAGAATACTATGGGCAAGTGGTTAGACCAGAGCTGACGAGTGGGCAATAGGCTCTAGGGACAGGGAGTGGCTCATCGTCCTCCAGTCCCATTGAGGGGGAAAGCACTGGCTGGAAACCGATCACTTCTGGTTCATGCTCTGTTAATACCTGGCCCTGCCCCTCTCACCCTAGTCTACCATTTTTGCCCTTCATCCTACTTTAATCTATTTTTTTTAGATTAATTTTTTCTTTTCTTTTTTTTAAATTTGGTACAAGGTCTTGATATGAAGCTCAGACTCATAATGATCCTCCTGTCTCAGCCTTACCAGTGCTGGGATCACAGGCGTGTGCCACCATGTCCAGTTTCGGTGGCCGGCATGGTGTGCTCAGAGTTCAATGGCACAGCATGTGGTACCGGGGATTGAACCTGGGTCCTTGCGCTTGCAATGGGTGCTATTTTTCATTCTTTTAACTGGCTGATATTCCTCAGATGCCATAATCTTAAGTAAACCTTTCCCAGGTTTCCTAACACCTTAGCTTGGCCTTCATTGCTCTCTAAAGTCCTCCCTACTTAAGCCCTCTTCAGCCAATGCCATGCTCACATTTGTGCCTGAGTGAGATGTGGGTGGCTTTTGCTCGTGCTATTTTTTCTTCTGGAACACCATTCCCTTCAAATTCTAACCACTCTCAGGTGTCCCCAGGGACCTTTCTGGCCTGGCAGCACCTTGGTTGCATGGTGTCCTGCTCACTTCATCTCCACAGCACCAGCCCTGGGCCCCCCTCACTTGGCACCTGACAATACCCAGGCAAGGGCATCCCATTGTCTTGGAGTGCCAAGCCCACAGAATCTTGGGGGTATAGAGATCACCCTATGTTCAAATGTCAAATGGGCATAAAAACAAATCATTTTGTTTGACATCTTCAGTTGTTGTCTCACCCCTGCCCTAGATCTACCTCTAGGTCTTGACCTTGAAGTCAAATGGTCAATTCTTGGTGTGAAGTGCCCTGTAAGGTTCTATTTCAGACCCTCCCTGACTTAGATCAATCCTCCTATCATGACTTATATTTGTAGTTATGGAAGGAACAAATGAACAAAAATTAAAAATGATGAGTGTTATTGTCTTACTCTACAGTCCCAGTGAAAGACCCTTGGCATTCTTTCTCTCTCATGACTTGATTTTTTTCTTTAAGTTGAAGTGACTGATCTACTAAGCAAATGAACATACAGTCCTGGGGTAGCTGACCTGTCAATCCAGAGGGTGCATTGTAGCCAAAACACTTTCCTTGCATGGCAGGGCTCACTAGCCAGGAAGAGGCCCTCATGCAGGGAGTGCCTCACGTCTCATTCCTTGGGGCCAATACTTTCTGGAGTTAGAAACCTGGAGTCCCAGAGCAGAGTCCATCTGTGACATCTCAGCAAATCCTGGTTCTCTACCTCTGGCCTTTTCCCTGTCCCATTGCTAGTGCTGTTGGTTGCTTATATACTTGGGAGCTGGGGCCAGGCACAAAAGACTTGGGGTGGAATCTGTTCAGGAGTTAGGCAGTGCCCTGCTCATGAGGACAAACTTGGGGTTAAGGGAAGAAAGTGGCTAAAGTGGGGCTCCTGAATACTGTTTGTGTGGGTGACTGTGACTATGCTATTGCTCACATAGGGCTTACTAGGAAAAAGTGGCCCTAGGAGAAGTGGGTATCATTTAGCTGGGGGAACAGAAGCTTCCAGCTCTAGAAAGTTGTTGCTAATGTTTTTCATTCCTATAACAACAGGTCATGCTTGTTGCTAAAAAGTGAATCCAGTTCCTCTTTCTCCTGTGATTTCTCTCCCAAGTCCCAGGCAGAAATTGTGGTTGCCTCTCCACCCCACTTCCCCACCATCTAGGCAAGCACCCAGTTCTTACCTGGTAGCCCCAGCAGGGTAAAGTAGCCACGGCACTCAGTGAAGCCAGAACTTTCTCGAACGCAGGAGCGCCATAGACCTTGATAGTTGTACACAGCAGTCACTGGGTTGTTGTACAAGTCCTGGGTGCTCCACTGGTCCATGCAGGTGGCTGCAATGACACCTGCAAACCCGATCAGTGAAACCACAAACCCTAAGCCCTGGCAGGCAGTCACAGACATGATGGAGTTCGGTGTCTACACAGCACAGAGCAAGACAAAAGACAGCCCTGTTCTGAAGGTACTGAGTGCAGGGATGCAGTTTTCTCAGAAAGGCTGGTATACACGTCACGAATGGACGGTGCAGTGTGTGTGTGTGTGTGTGTGTGTGTGTGTGTGTGTGTGTGCGCGCGCGCGCATGCGCTCAGCAGAGCCACCTAGGCTTGCCTTGCTCTTTTATCTGCCTGAGATAATTTCCACAACATGGTACCAAGAACCATTTGTTTCTCACCATATGTACACTCTACTCACTGTTTACCTTTTGAGGGAGTTTCTCTCCTGATTAGCCAGGTTCCCCTTTGCAGAGGGTAAAGCTAGTGCAGAGGTGGCTGCCTGGAAGGTGCTGTGGCCTCAATCAGTGTGGCTTGCAGAGGTGAGATGGCTTCATTCATGTGGGGACAGCCACCATGCCTCCAAAACTTAGACAAGGATGATTCTGAGACATGATGAAGAATAACTGACTTTTTTCAGCACATTAGTTATTATTTGTAAGGTATCAAAGAACATTGAATTTAGCAAATACTGAATTTTTTTCCTGTAGGAAAAATATAGGTTTAGGTTTCTATGAGCCTCTAGTAACAAGATTTTCAGCACTAATGGATAATTTTATTTATGTGTGTTTTTATTTAAAGATACCATAGTCACTGCATATTGTTTTTTCATTAGCACTGGAGTCACAGCCAACAGCAGTCTTGCCCATTATCAAACACAGTGATGGTGAACTGTTTATGCATGATCTTAGCCAAAAGGCTGAGAAGTGATGGTGAACCGCTCAGAGACAAGTGCCCAAACTACAACCCAAAACTACTTGCACATTGCAACAAGCCAACACTGTAATTAAACTTGAATACTTTTTAGTTTAGAAAAAAACAGAGACCATGCAGAGAAGTGAGGAGAGGGAAGCAGTGCAAAGGCCATTGGCCCTGGGGTTAGGTGGCTCGGGATCAATCCCACTCTGGTGCTTATCAACTGAATGTACACAGCAGTCAAACCATACTCTTTGAGCCTTGTTGTCTCCTAAAAAGTGAGACAGTAACAGTGTTCACCTGGACTGTTTTGTAGACTACACGCGAGAATACACGTGACATGCTGAGCATGGCAACGAAGGAATGCTAGCATACAAGAGCACACTGGTAATAATCTAAGCAAAAACTCCAGCAATTCATAATCTCTCTCATGTTGTATTTCTTCAGATTAATCAGAAACTAAACTCCAACTTTCTTATGAAAATTGTCTACAGTTTCAATAAGACTCATTTTTGTTCAAATGTTTTTCCCTACTTTGACTCTGAATTCAAGTGTCAGTTTCTGTTTATCTAAAGTTAAGAGTTTATAATATCTCACTTTTTTTAATTTTAAAAAGAATCCTCTTGTTTTAGTACGCTATTGTCAGGAATATCAATGTGTCATATAGAGAAAATGAATGTGTTAGTGCATGCGTATCCTTGTGTGGCAATGGGAAGGGAGGAGGAAAGATGTGCTACTCTGGTTTTAGGATGGAGGGAAGTTTGCCCACTTTCCTTCTGTTCCCTGCAGTAGCCTCTGAGGAGGCTATCAGAACACAGTGGGGTCCCAGGAAGCATAATTGGAAGCCATTGGACAAGGGGTATTCAGCAGTGTAGTTAACACTTATGGAATGAACTAGAAAAACCAGTTAATTGACCTAGGAAGAAAACAAAAAGCTGGAAAAGCTTAGTTTCAGTTTGGTCTGTATACAGAAGAAGAAAAGAAATCTCCCAAGACTCTGTCACCATGAGCTGCTATCATATGTGTTCAGAGTTTATCTGTACACACTTAATACCATTGTCTTGATACTCCCATATTAAGTAAGTAGCTTTGAAAGGTGATTTCAGGTTGATAATGCATCTAGAATGACTTGTGGGGGCAACTGTAAAATTCTTGATGTGGATTGTGTAGGAATTCTACTTTAATGCTTTTATCAAACTTGAACACAAAACCCCATGTGTAATCTGTTATAAGCAGAATACTAGTAAAGGAATTTTTAAAAGAAAATAATCATTCTGCTTTATAGTATCTGTCAGTTTTCATGATGCAAGGCATCCTACCATGGCTGACTTGAGCTATCAATACGAACAGTCTCTGGATGCAATGTTGTGAAGACATGCATGGAATCAACTTTTCAAGTTTGACTTCAGTGCCTCCCTTGGTTATGGATGCTATGATAAGACAAATGCTAAAAATAAAGCCTCTCCAACAAAATCAGACCAAAGACATAAAGGAAGGAACTAAAACCACAAGTACATGAACGACACCATTGAAAGGGAACACCAGGGAGAAGTGTGGCACAGTGGTAGAGTTCTTGGCTAGCACACATGAAATCTTGAGTAAAATTGCTAGCACAGAGAACAACAACAGCAACAACAACAACAACAGCAACAACACAACCAAAACAAAACAAAAAACTGAAGATTTGCTCCTTCTGTGTCAGAATTTCTAAAAATTAAATATTGTGTATAGTGAATAAAACAAAAACTCACTGGACAGCATAGTAGGCACAATTTTGTCTACCCTCTTTTGCTGTCCCTTGTGTTACTCATAGTTGTAGTATTTTATGTGAGAAAAGACTATACAGGTATAATTAAAGTTGCTAATTAGCTAGTCTTTAAATAGGAAGATCATTGTAGTTTATCCAGGGAGGCTCAATGTAATCATATTACCCCTATAATGCTGCAAAAGAATGCAGAACAGGGAGTAGGAGATACAATAGAAAGGTAGGAGAGCTGATGAATGATAAGGATTTGATATATAATTGTTGTCTTCAAGATAAAAGGGGCCATATGTTAAGGAAAAAGATCTTCAGTCTCACAACTTCAAAGAACTGAAATCTTGCAAACAAGAGTGACAGGAAGAGTACCAAAAGCCCAACATGAAGGCCTATGCATGGCCGGCTCCTTGAATTAAGCCGGGTAAGAACTTAATTCAGTAGAGTGTTCAACATGCCAGACCTCTACCTTATAGGGGCTTTGGAATAATAAATGCATATTGTTTGAAGCCACGAAGTTTTTGGCAATTTTATAGCAGCAATAAAAAATTAACAGCAATAGCCGGGCGTGGTGGTGCATGCCTGTAATCCCAGCACTCCGGAGGCTGAGGCAGGAGGATGGTTGTGAGTTCGAGACCAGCCTGAGCTACAAAGTGAGCTTAAAGCCAGCCTGAACTGCATAGCGAGACCCTGTCTCAAAAAGACAAAAAACAAAAAACAAAAAAAAAAACCAAAAAACAAACAAACAAAAAAACCCCCAGCAATTAGCAGATTAACACAGATGAAGGTGGCATTCATTAACTAAAACATGGAAGTGAGGAGATCACACAGAAGGTAGGCAGAGCAAAAGAAAGATAGGAAACATGAAGCAGTAGTGCAAATAACAGAGGAAAATGAGGAGTCCCAACACATGCCTAACAGGAGTAGCAGGAAAAGAGAATAAACAGAATGAATGAAAGACAATAGGTGATGAATTTTGGGGTAGGGTTTCTAGACTTGATGAAAAGTATAAATCCTATATTAATATTGTACACTAGGTCCAGGAAATAGAAATAAAATACATCCACACTTGGGAATATTGTAGTATTAAAAATACCAAAGACAAAAAGAAAAATATTTTTTAATAAGCCTGAAAGAAAGCAATTGTAATTGTCAAGGCTGAGGATGTTGGTCAGTGGTGGAGCATTTGTAGTATGTAGGAGGCCCCGGGTGTGAGCCCCAGTACAAGAAAAAGGAAAAAGTAAATGACAAGAGAAAAAAAATAACAGCCACTATCTCCACTGCAACAATTTAAGCTAGAAAATAGCAGAATTATATGTTTAAGATCTGATAATAAAAATAACTATCAATCTTTTTAAAAAATTGTTTATTTGATACAGTGTCTCACTACCAGGAACTTATATCACTGAGTTATCTCCCCAGCCCATTAACTGTCAATCTTAAAACTTCAAAAAAAATGAAGGTATAGACTGGTAGAACATATTTACAAAAAACATAGCTGATAAAAGTTTCATACTTAAGATATACTAGGTATCTTAGATACTCTGCAGTAAGAAAATGAACAACTTGATGACACAAATAGAGGTATGAATAAGAGCAATAAAGCAGAAAAGAAAGACAAAGAAATTTAAAAGAAGTAAAATTTATTACTTATGTATGACATGATTCAATATGCAGAAAATCATAAAAGGTTACACACAATCTGTGGGAGCTACTAAGTTAAATTACATGGAAGACACAAAGTGAGTAAATAAAAACCATTTGCATTTCTTTACATGAATTATGATGTAGTTAAAGGGAAATTAAAAACTACTATTTATAGTAGCATTAATTAAAATAAAAATACTTAGGGATAAATTTAACCAAGGAGGTAAGAGAGACCTGTGTACACTGAAAACTGCAAAATAGGTAAAAGAAAATGATGATACCAGTAAGCGGAAAATACTCATGTTTATTGGTTGGAAGAATTAATATTGATAAAATGTCTGTACTACCCAAAGTGAGATATACAATCAGTAGAGCCCCTATCAAAATTACAATGATCCTTTTTCTGGAAATAGAACTGTAGTGCCAGGAATGTTTGACTCTGATCTTAGCTTGATATAAACGGGGTACCTTCTGGCTTTGATGAAGTCACTGTTGGTCTGATTGTTTTTGCCCATTTTCTGATCCAAATATCAAGGATCTACCATATCATGCTGCCACTCGCAACCATGCTTCTGTTAATAAGTTCCTAACAAATTGCACCCTTTCCAATGCTGGACCTTTCTGTCTTTTTCTGTAGTCTCGTAGCATCTTGGATTCACCTAACTGGGTTGTTCTGGAATAGGCAATAACTATTATAGAGTCCAGCAATCCCACTTCTAGGTATACTACTAAAGTAAATGGAAGCAGGGCCTTAAGGGATTTTTGCGCCATTATGGTCATTGTAGCATTATTCGTAGTAGTCAAGATATAGAGACAACCTGAGGGATCACTGATGAGAGGTAGCTTTTAAATTCTCTCATCTCCCACCCTACTCTTTAATTATGTGAGGAGATTGCTATGTTTATTTGTTTCAGTGCAGAAGGCACTTCAGTATGTACACATATATGAAAATATTTACATGTATGTAATTATTAAAACAATAGGAACAATATGATAATGAAAAATCTGAACAGCCATTTCATCAAAGAAAATAAGCATGTTGCAAATAAGCCCATGAAAGGATGCTCACCATACAGTGTCCCTGGGACAGACCTCCATAGGGGCAGATAGTTGGCCTCAGGGGCAGACATAAAAGTAAAAAATTTCTGAGTATTTCAGGAAATCTTGGGGAAGGCAGTAGAATTTTCCAGGGTAAGGAATGAAAGCTCAAAAGCAGTCTCATTCTGCTCTTTCTGGGCTGGGAACCCAAGTCTCAGTTACATGAAAAGTCCAGTTGGGTTCATAGCAGGAACAGGGACCTGGGTTCGGTGAACAGCTCAGCCACGGAGAAGACTCAGGCTACTGCACATGCTGAAATGCCCAGTAGTGAAATGCAGTGTCTGTGAGATCAGGGTGAGGACAGGATATTCTGGTTTAAAAATGTCTTTCAGTGATTAGAAAGCAGGCACTTTTTAGCTCTGTCCCTCCGGCTGCCGTGGTCCCAGATGATCTTCTAAACAGTACTCTTTATATCTTACCTGTCCAGATTGTTAGGGATCAGGGATATTTTGGAAACTCGCAGGAAGTTTTCTTTCTTTCCCAAAATCTGGGAATCAGAGAGAAAACAATTTCAGTTTGTATGATAGCATAAGAAGAAGTTCATGTTCCTCTTTTTAATACCATTGTATGGTTTCAGTTACATCTTTTATCAATCTGGGACTCTGTTTCCCAGGAAAGTAGAAGATATTTCTTACCCATAAAATAGGAACCATGGAGAAAATAAATATACTATATTCAGGGGACTTTAGCACTTAAATGAGGGCTCTGAAAAGACAAATCAAATTTTCAGAAATGAGAGAACCTGTTTGTTCTTTCCTGGTGACAAGACCATCACAAGCTCTAAGAGAAACTCAGCATGTTAATGTCATCAGCTCAGCCTTCTGAGTCAGACGTGATTCAGAAAACCATCAATTCTAGAGTTTCAGCCTAATGCGGGCGTTCCAAGGATGGGATCCAGCCAAGCACTGACTCATACCCACTTGGTTTTGCTTGTGGGAGTAGTGAGATAACGCTCCTCAGACCATCAATGGGTGGTAAAAATTGTCCGTGTATCCCCATTTGATGCAATGTACACTTCTAAAGCTGTAAAGCACAAGTAATCAAGATATTTCCCAGAATTCACAGTGCTGGGAATGTGTTTTTGAGCCCCAGTTTGAGTGATTAATGATATTTGGATTTTCAATAAAATGTATGCCTACAAGAAGTTCATAAATTTAAACATATTTGGAAAATAATTCAAATAATATATGTCCTCTTGGGCCAAATGAAAAGTCTATCTGTATTTGTTCTTCAAGCAGGGGTTTAGCTGGCAAACACAAACTTTTCCCTTGGTGACAAAACAAGATGAAGCAGGACCATGGACACTACTCATGATTTTGTTTTCTCTGCTGAGTATAGGAGGCCTTTATAGGATGAAGATTCTAATATTGAATCAGGCCTTAGCAAGGACATGGCATCATCATAGAGGATTCTCAGCTCCCTTACTCTCAGCTGTCTGACTTTCCCTGAGAGCTTCCTTCTGCAGGCAGCTTATTGTCCAGAGTCCCTCCTGTCTCTAAACCTGTGTTTAGGAAGGAGTTATGGTAATGAATGATGGTTAATTGGAAAGGCTTACTTTGTAAGTTCTTCTGGATGATTTTCCCTTCCTTCCTTCCTTCCTTCCTTCCTTCCTTCCTTCCTTCCTTCCTTCCTTCCTTCCTTCCTTCCTTCCTTCCTTTCTCTCTCTCTCTTTCCCCCACCCTATTGTTTTCCTTTCTCTCTGCCCCTTTCATGTAGTACTGGGCATTGAACCAAGGGCTTGTACATGCTAGGCAAGTGGTCTACCACTAAACTATGTTTTCAGTACCTTCTCCACACTTTTAAAGTTTGAGATAGGGTCTCACTAAGTTGCCCAGGCTGGCCCCAAGTTTGTGATTCTCCTGCCTCAACTTCCCAAGTAGCTAATGTTACAGGTGTGTACTATCATGACTTCCCAAGTAGCTAAGGTTACAGGTGTGTACTATCATGACTTTACTATAGTAAAATATAGTACAGGTGTGTACTTTATTTTACTATAGGAATCAACTTCTTTTTCCATTTTCAAATCAAATCAAATCAAATAAAAGATTTTCTGTGTAGTGGTGTTTTACCAGGCCCCACAATTTTAGATTTTATAAATGAGTGAATCACAGAAAAGATTTTGAGACTCAAAGGGGACAATCAAATTATTAATTTGCCAGGAATAGACAATAACGAATTACTAATCATTATATAAAAGAAAGAGTATCTTTATGTAAAAAGGATAGAAAGCCACAGTCTCAGAATAACACAGGGAGTCATAGGCTGTTGTAGCATTTAGATATTTGTATTTATGTTCCATATTGTTTTCATTTTTCTCATTTCATCTCAAATGTGATGAAATGGGTAGTTCATGGGCCAGTACCAGAGCTGTAGGGCTGGCAGCTGTTCAATGACCAGTGAGATGCTCACTATTAAGGTATGTTGAGAAGGAGCAATTCAGTACATGGGAGTGAAAAGGTGACTCCTGAGCTGAAGGTGAGGGTCAGAATTTTGGTGATCATAAGGGAGGCGCTAAATTTAGGGGATTATCTGGATAGGCAGAAGCAAGCTTGGAGACTCTGGACAGTGAGGCTGAAGGAAACCAGAGACTGAGATGGTTGGAAATGAGGCCTGGATATTTAGGGGAAAATTATTCACATCAGGGACAGAAGAGAAAAGGAGGAATGAAAAATTCCTGAGGATAGTGACTATGAATTTACAAGGAGCTCATTTAGAGAGTTCTTTGGACAGGCATTAAGAAACATCATTGATGGATTGACTTGATTCAATCATGGATGCATTTGTCTAAGGAGCATGGTAAGCAGATCAGTCAGTATACTAAGCATTGGAGATAAATAAGGATAAACAAAGTACAGTCCTTATCCCCAGATATGTGTAGTTATTTATAAATGATGGACATGCAAATATATATGCACTATATACCTTATAAAAATATTTTCACATGCAAATTAAGAGGGATACAAAAATGGCTGTAAATAGAAGCTCAGAAATTATCTTCATAATATCCAATGCAGTGGATAGTTTTGGCTGTCCATGGGTAGTGAGTAATCCCTCCTTGGAAATTATTATTCAAACTGGGTGTGAACAATTGAGAGAATTGAGAGAGAAAATGGCAAATGGAGATGACTTCCTAGAGGGCAATATGTCTATAGAGCGGAGATATAGATATGGAGCTCAAGGATGGAGTGGGGAACTATTGGGGGAACTATTGAGAAAGAAAGGGGGTCCTTTTTGTGAGAATTTCTGGGACTGAGTTTAATGAATGTTTCAAGATGCTAAGAACCATCAAATAAAATCTTGAATAAAGAGAACTTAGGGCAACATAGATAGAGGAGATGGAAAGAAGGTCTAGATTTTGACAGTGTCTGAGTCCCTCTACTATACCATATCTGAAGAGAGATTTACTTTTGCTTGTTTTCAACTAAGTGAACCAATATATTTTCTTTTTTAAATTTTATTTTATTGAGAAACAAATAGCAATGAGACAGTTTCAAAACTGATTAATAGGACAGTTTCAATAATTAATACATTGTACATTGTTATCTTAGGGGCTGAGAGAGAGTAGGGCAGGATAGCAGAGGCAGAAGAAAATATATCCCCATTTCTGACAGGACTAAACAAAAGAAGGGGATATATTTTCTTCTGCCTCTGTTATCCTGTCCTATTCTCTCAAGGCAATTTGAATGAGTTTTCTAACTTTTGGTTGGCAGAGTCCTGACAAATCCAACTCGTGTTGATCATATGAGGATATATATATATATATATATATATATATATATATATATATATATCCTCTGAATATATATATATATTCAGAAGGACAATGAACTTTGAATTTAATTTTGATGCTTTGGAAAAGGAGTACAATTATCTGCCAGTTCTACCTTAAGTAAGGTAAAGGATATAATGGATAATTGCATGGCGTTTAGTGGTCTGGAATAAAAGTGGAGAATTGATGTCTAATGGGGAAATAATAAAAAATAGTAATGCAGGACCAGTGATATAAGGGATTTTGAAAAGTATAGATTCTGTTACTCCATTGTATTTATTATTTTCATTTGTTCCTCTGTTCAGAGTGATTAATAGTAAAATCTTGACAAGTTATTAAAAACTGATCTGTGAGTATCTTTTGCAGAACAGCTAAGTTAAACAGAGAAGAAATCAAGGAATAAGCACTCTGATAATGTGGAGTCCTTTATACAACAAGAATCTTTGGGGCTGGGGATGTGGCTCAGTGGTAGAGTTCTTGCCCTGGATGCACAAGGCCATGAGTTCAATACCAGCATCACATGAAAAGAGTCTTTAAGTATTTGTTCAACATTTATGTATAAGCAAATGAATTTTTTTTTGAGTCAAGGAAATGAATTTTCATGAATATTTCCTTCCATTTATAACAGTAATCCTGAAATGATAAAATGAGTCTCAGTTTTTGGTAGTTTTCATTCTCTTCCACAAGGTTTTATGATTTTTCTGAGGCAGTTGGCTCATCAAAAAGTTTAAGACTGAAAAAATATCAGTAAGTAGTACTGTGCTATGTCTGATTATGTTTTATAATTTGTGTTTTATAATTTTAATTCTCTGTGACAGAGAGCTTAGGCAAGAGTTAGTTTTAGATTAGTGCAGGTTAAGAGAAAAATACAGATTATGGAGACATGTGTTTAATAGGTTTGTACTAGAAGACACATTGCACTTTAGAGGAGGTGAATACCTAATTTTTTATTAACAAAATGAGGGTTTGAGTGAGAAAACCTGGGTGAATTGACATCATATTCCCAGGTTATTCAGTGATGGTTTAGTGTCTCATGGACCGTCACTACTGTTAGCTGCCCAGTTAGCTTGACTGTGATCTGTCCCTTGAGAAGAAAGGTGGTATAGGATACTTAGAGAGAGGTGGGTGCTCACTCTGCAGCAAAACAGTGCTGTGAGGAGAGCAGGAGGAGGCTGGCTGTTGTCCTCAGAAGGGGTAGTGGAAATATCACATGTGGAGGCTTTCTGCTTCAAAGAATAGCGGCACAGCTCATTCAACCAAATTTTCCATTGAAATAATTTTAAAAGCCTATTTTCAGCCTCTCAAGTGCTGGGATTACAGGCATATGCCATCATGCCGAGTCTCAATCGCTGTCTCAGTGCACCCCGGGGTGGGGCTGGCATGGCAAGCTAGGGATCGAAGGCCAGTCCTTGTGTCTGCCTAAGCAGACGCTTTAATCTGCTGAGCTGTCTAGCTGGCCCAAGGCAAAGGTTCTTAAAAACATATTAAACTAATAAGTTATATGAAATTATTAATTGAAAGAGAAACAGATCCTTAAGAGATAAATAAGCACAGATGTCACTTTTACTTGACCTTCCCAAATGGTTAGGGCTTTAGTTGATCTTTTAAAACTGTTATTATTATTATTATTTTTTAATAATGTAGGGCATGAGCAGAGGACTGGAATCAAAATTCCACAGGAGTTGAATCTCGGGGAGACAAAGACTATCCTATAGTCTTATATCCCCAGGGAAGGTGACACATTCCTTCAGAACTGTAACATTAAAGAATCTCCAGGCATTTCAGATAATTTGGTTGAAGGTATTTCCAGACTGGCAATGTTCCTTCAAGTAGTTGACAACAAGAAAACTCCATATTTCTTTTTTGTATACCTTAAATTATACTTTTTAATAATGAAAAATATAAAATTTATCATGGAGCCAAAATAAACAGGCACACACATAAATAAGATGCTATGACAAAGAGACAGCAAAAACAGAAAACAAGAACAGATCAGACCTAGATTAAAAGGGAGTCAATTGATAGAGCAAAGATAGAAGAAAGTATGTAGCATAGTGTGTGTGTGTGTGTGTGTGTGTGTGTGTGTGTGTGTGTGTGTAAAGACAAATATACCTCCAAGGAGTGGAGAGAAAGTAGCTGCCAAGATAGAATTTTATATTTGGCAAGCAAATCTTTTAAGAATGAACAAGGAAAGAAACATTTCCAAACAAAGCTGAGAGGATTCTCCAACTGAGATTAATAGCAAAGAAAATCTAAAGTAATGCTTTAGACAGAAAACATGATACCAAACTTTCTAAGTTGGATAAAGGGGTCTATGTTGACATCACACTAATGTCATATCAAATTGCTGAATGCTTTCTCCCTAATATTAAGGATAAGACAAAAAATGTCTTATTGCATCATCTTATTTGACATTTCATTAGAGATTTTAATTGGAACAATTAAACAATGAAATAAAATGGGCAATCTAAATTAAAACAATAAAACTACCTATTTTCAGATGACTGATGTTGTATATCATACCCTGCATCCTTACATGGAAGAAAAACTTAAGGAATCTATTAAAAATAATAAAGGTAATAAATGAATAGAAGTCAAATTTCAGCACACAATGTAAATAGATAAAAATTAATTGTAATTCTATAGTCTTACAATGAAAAATAATATTAAGAAAACAGCTACAACTAAAATAGCATCCAAAAGAACAAAATATACCAGGTGTATTGGTTCATGCCTATAATCTCAAGACTCCGGGAGAGAAAAGCAGGAGGACTGCAAGTTGGAGGCACACTTGGGCAGCTTAGGGACTTAGTGAGACTATATCAAAATGAAAATATAAAATGGTCTGGAGATGTAGTTCAGTGAAAAGTCCTCTAGTTCAATCCCAATAATGGAAAAAGAAAGAATAAAATATTTAGGAATAAATGTATTTTGTAAGAGATATATCAATGTTAATTTACTTCAAGAATATTTTGAAAACTTCAAAATATTCTTGAAATAAATTAAAGAAGACTGAAATAAGAGGAAAAGCAAATATTTCCAGTTCATGGATGGGAAGATTTAATAGTGTTAAAATGACAGTTGTCTCCAGATTGATCAATAGAGTAAAAATACTCAGCTGTCTTTCTTGTAGAAATAAAAAAGTTATAAAATTAAAAGGTCCCCAAATAACCAACAATTTTCAAAACAAAGAACAAAATTGAGGGATTAAATTTCTGACTTTAAAACTCATTACAAAACTACAATAATCAAGATGGTATGGCACAGGCATAAGAATAAATCAATGGACTGGAATTGAGAATCAAGAAATAAATTCTCATATAGTGTTCAACTAATTTCTGAAAGAACTGTAGGACAATGTAACGAGGAGAAAACAATAGTATTTTCAACAAAATGGTATTAGGACAACCTAACATCTACTTGTAAGAGGATGAAGTTATATCTCAACCTCACATCATACACAGAAATTAACTTGAAAGAGTAAATGTAAGCTAAATTCAAGAGCTAGAGTTTCAAAACTCTCAGAAGAAAACATAGACCTAAATTTGTAAAGTAGATCTTATTTTCTCATATATGATACTTAAAATAAGTAGTAAATAAAAACAAAAATTGAATTTATCAAAACTAAATTTTTGCCCAGCCAGCCAGATCAGTGGACTAACACTCCTACTTAGGCAGAGCTCAGGGCCAGGGTTTGATCCCCAGTGTGCTGTGCCAGCCCCACCCTCTGGGCACACTGAGATGGCAATTAAGAGTGAGCACGGTGGTGTCACCTGTAATCCTCGAGCTTGGGAAGCTGAAAACAGAAGGATCACTATGAGTCCCATCTGTGTGGTGAGGCCCTATAGATCCTAAATACATCACATAAAAAAAGAAAACTAAATTTTTGTGTACCAAAAGACATCAGGAAAATGAAAAGACAACCGACTGAATGTGGTATTTTGAGAAATTATCTTAAGAATGTTAAATAAAAATTCAGTTGGAAGAATGGAGATACAGTAAAGAAAAATATGCTGCTAGTCATCCAGGGAAGAGTTCTCTAGGGTGTGCAGTAAATAGAGTACAGAAATATTTTGAACACTTCTGGGGAAGGAGCTTGTATGGTGAATGTGTAGTTTTCAGTACTGAAGAGTTTATATGCAAGAACTGAAAACAATTATCTTTAGTTAACGTATGAAATCAATTAATTCTGTGATGACAGTAAGAGGAGAGGAAAATTTCTAGATGAGAAGTGGTTGGGTTGATGGGCATAGAAGCCTCATTTTGTCCTGCCTTATCTGAGCCAACATTCAGTATCTGGAAGCAGCAGGGCTTCATTTCCTGCTCTCAGGAATCAGGAGGAGAGTGAGGCAAGAGAGCAAACAAGGCAGGGAGGGTTGGTTTCTGTTTGACTAGCTGTGGGCTTTCTTGGCTTCCTGCCCCCTTCCAGTATTCGACACACCAACTACATGTTCACCTTTGCTGCCTTTGCTCAGGACACAAAGAATTTCTGAGTCATGGGGAAATGAAGATGCCAACCTATATTTTTCTTCACAATAACTCCTACCAGCATTTTCCTTATAGAAAAGGTAATACGAAATGGTAAGAAAAAATTAAATATTAATTTTTAAAAATATCCCAAATAGGGACATAGAAAGAGGTAGAGCGTAAAAAGTTTTATTAAGAGCAGTGAAAACACTCCATATGATACACTATAGCTACAATGGTAGACACAGGCTATTATATATTTGTCAAACCCATAGAATGAACAGCACCCAGTGAACCATCAGGAATCTATGGACTCTGGGTGTTGATGTGTAATGTAGGTTCACCAGTTATAAGAAATATACCACTGTGAGTGATGCTGACATTTGTGGACTCTGTACAGGAAGGGTGTGGGTAGTGTATATGGGCAACCACTATATCTTATTCACAATTTGCTACAAACCTGACAATGCTCTAAAAAAAGTCTAAGGGACCAGGGAGATGGCTCAGTAAAATAAGTGCTTACCTGGCAAGCGCAAGGTCCTGAGCTCAATGCCCAGTACTGCAAAACAAAACAAAACAAAACAGAACAAAAAGAAACAACAACAAAATAAACAAATGTATAAGCAAGCTGAAAGAAAAACAAAATTTCCAAACCCCTAAAGCTGAAAAACTAAAGTGATTCTAATTCTATGAATTATCACTACTAAAAATGTTATTATTTATCTCCAGTAATTAAGTACCTTGAGTAGGGTTCATATTTTTCACATTAGAGTCAGATTGCTTATGCAATTTTTATCATTTAAATTTATATGTAGCAAAAATATTTTCTTATCTTGTCAGAAATCACAAACAACTTTATAACATTTTAATATATGGGTGTATTTATTTATTTTTGGCTGAACCAGGGATTGAACCGAGGACCTTACACTTGCCAGGGAAGTGTCTATTCCACTGAGCCATCCCCCTGGCCCTGACCACATAGTCTTTAGGGGGCCATTTAAAAAGATTTGATTGACACGTTTTAGATAAATATAATATTATTCACCATAGGGACTTCGTATCTTACATAATACATCTTGATTCTTCTTCTTTGGGGATGTTTTAGATACAAACTACAATACCTAGGTTAAATCTGAATTTCAGAGAAACAGTGAATTTTATTTTTAATATGAATGCATTCTGAATATTGCACGAGACATTTACAATGCTAGAAATTCAGTAAATATGCTAAACATCTTTATGGGGAATTTAGTTGGGCATCCAGTATTTTTATTTGTAAGCTTGATTTTACATATGATCTGAGCCACGGATGCAAGCCACATATACAACTGTAAATTATCTAGTATTTTAAAAAGTAAAAAGGAACGAATAACTTTTTATAAGTAGTGGATTTATTTAACCCAATAGATTCAAATATCATTTCAACAAGTAATTAAGTAGAAATTATTAATGAACTACTTTACTTTCTCTTTTTCCGTACTGTTTAGAGATGTCACGTGCATTGTAGATTTCAGCTTACATCTCAATTCGAAAAAGCTACTTCCCAAAATGCTCAGCGGTCAGATGTGTCTAGTGGCTGCTGCAGTGGACAGCCCAGGCCCAGGTCTACCCAGGTTTTCGGATTCCAATGACTCAGGCCAGGAACGCGTTTTAAATGCTCCCAGGTGACTCCCACTCGCAAGCTGGCTGGCCCTGCTACTCACTGTGTTGCCGGGTCACAGAGTGTGGGGATGAGCGATAGCCGCCACCAGAGGGAGCCAGCCCCTCGAAAGATAGGCTCTTTTCTTTTTTAAAAAATTCACTTTAATGAGCAAGGAGATTGTGGAGCCACAGAGGAAAGAGATTGAAGTTCTATAGTGTGCCTGGGGAGAGTCACATGAAGAGAAAACTTTCTCTCAGGCTCTCACAGAGAGCAATCTGGTCAAGCATTGGCCGTGACTCATCCACATGGATGACACAGACAAAGGAACTACAGAATAATGTACAGGACTACAAGATAAACCCT